>LR749544.1:2829743-2850294 GCA_902729485.2 Mus minutoides
ATATATATATATATATATATATATATATATATATATATATATATATATATATATATATATAGAGAGAGAGAGAGAGAGAGAGAGAGAGAGAGAGAGAGAATACAGGTTGGGTAGGTAGGGAAGGAAGGAAGGATCTGAGAGGAACTGGAAGAGGTGGTGAATATAACAAGAATGTGTTCTATGAACTTCTCAAATAACTAATTAAAAAACAAGGATAAAACAGAAAGCCTTGTAAGTGTGGGCTCTTTTTCCTGTCTCTCAACCTACAGCTTCTGCAGTTCTCAGGAGTCACTTCAGGGTGAGTCCTCCCACCTTGGTGACACATCTCTAGAAATACCCCAAGAGAGTTGTGCAGAGGCATACTTCCTAGAAGATTCCACAATCCAGGCACATTGACAACAAAGGTGAATGAACATGGTGTGAGACCCTAATCTCTGCATGGTATAAAATCACATTTGCCATCTCAATGGGCTCAGAAGCATTTAATGCTAGAAATATAATTGGGAATGTTATAAGCGTCATCAAATTATCAGGAGTTAGCAATTCAATCATTCTGAAAACACAGCTCCAATAGCAAGACCTAAGGCATGCTGCGAAGTGCAGACATTTCACAGAGCGAGAACACACTGAGTTTCACAGAATTTCCCAACGATGAAAATCAAGTGCTGCTTATTTTTAAAGAAGGGATCATTATGAAAATTTTATGCAATTACCAAACTACAAAATTTAATGCAAGTACTGACTAACGCCTTACTTTATTATTCTGCTGTTAAAGAATCACATCACGTGAGCAGGAAGAGGGTGCTACAAAATGACATAAAAGCATGCAGCTTCATGTGACTGTGTTTACAAGCAGGGTCCCCAGCTTCCAAAATCCAACTCCGAATGGCTTTAAAAAAAACACTAACGTGACAAAGAATCCCTTCCTCTCATTATGCTCTCCATGTGCATGGGGGACAACAGCCTTCTAGTTCTTGGTGAATAAATGGTTTCCATGAAAGGGGTGAATCGTTCAAGGGGAAACCTAGAAAATCCTCTCTTTTATGTTTGCTGCTGGTATTTCCACATGCCTGTCACCAGCACATGATGGACAACTGGGCACCAGCCTCACTCAGAGGCTCTCTTTCCCTCTCAATTCCTTCTTGGCACTTTCCTCGTCCCATATTTATTGAATAAGGATTAAGAATGGCTGTTTGTCACTGACATGGGGAGCTTGCCTGATAAAGAGAGAAGATGTAAGATATCAGAATTATCATGCTGAGTATGGCCCGAAGGAGGCTCATGTGGCAATATGAAGAGATGGATAGACACACATGGTGTACACTGCCCAAGGTGTAGAGCTATCACTACAGCTGTGCTAGCCAGTGCTTAGTGGAAGGAGTGAGGCAGAATCAGGTTCATCTCCCAGTCGTAGGAGGGGAACTTGTGAGCAGCTCCCCCAAGAACCCCACTTCATTAAATTGCAGGTAGTGGATGTTCTGGCTGAGTGTGTGTTCAGAGCTCAGAAACACTTCAGTGTGGTTCTGGGTGCTTATTCCAAAGCAGGACAGTGGCAAACTAGTACAAAAGTATAGTGAAGGGACCAGCCAGCTTTCTCATGGGGTAGAGTGGCTTGTTGCTGAGTTCACTTCTTTGGACTGTACATGATAGAAAAAGAGAACTGACTTCCATAATTTCTTTTCTAGATTCCACACTCGTGAACAGACATTCATATATAGACAATTAGATAAATAGGTGTTGAAAAGACAAAAATATATAATCAAAAACATAAATATTCTCCCCCACCCGTAATCATTTTCATGGTTACAGAAGAAAAACTGTGTTAAGATACTGAATAAATATGAACATAACATGAACTGTGCATTACCGGGAACCCACTAAACAGTTGCAAAGTGATCAAAGAATCTTCCTTCTGTGCAGGTGAGCAGGGACAGCCTCTATGTCAAGTGTGCATGTACTATCATGGACTACAGTAGTAGTACACACAGTAGCTGGCCCTCAAGGCAACGGACCAGAGATTGCACCATTAGCACACATCACACAGCCTACTTTTATCTAAAAACTGCAGTAACATTGTAACTACTAACTGGCATGATCCACAGAGACAGCCTACATGTCTTTATGGCATGAAATCATCTTGAAATGCCAGGCCTTCCATGGAGTCAGGCTCCAACGTCCCAGAGTCTGGGTGCTGCCATACAGGACATTGACTCTCCAGAGAACTAGCTCCTGGATTCTGAGGAAAGATGTTCCTATGTCCGCAAGTTAGCCAGGGGGTTTATTTAACCTTTAAATACATTTGCATTTATTCCAAAAAGATGAAAATGGAAATTTTTCATGCTTTCTTTAGTTAAACATTCAGAGAGAAGGGAGGACTGAGGAGGCTCTGCCTCCATCTCTACAGCAGGGCTGAGCCCCCAACTTTCCTCTACATTTGCTTATGTGCACTTTATCAGAATATGACCCTTGGATGCATAAGGAGGAAGACAACTAAATATGAGAAAAATCATCCCTAGAGTGGTCAAGGGTGAGACTCAGCCCCCAGCCTGCTGAGATCTCTGATGCTGAAGCAGGTCAGGCAGAACTTCCCCCTGATGCTGGGAAGGTAAGACTCACCCATCTGTCTGGATACTTGATAGCCTCCCAGGAACCCTCAAAGGCTGTCTCCAGAGCACAAGCAACATTTAAGTTTCAAGGGCAACTGTACCTTTGCCAGTCAAGTCAGAGGCTGGAAGTTTAGAGGGTTAAGAGGGCCTTAGGCTCTCAGACAGCAAAGGATCTTAGTTCCATCACAGAAACTGAATAATGTCTGAGAGCAGAATGCACAGAAACAGCATTCAGAGCAGAAGCTGATCTTCCCATAACTGAACAAGCCTTGTCAGGCAGCAAACAGCAAGCAGATATAGCCTGTCTGCCCTGCCTTGTCAGGACTATGTGCTTTGCTCTAGATAAAGCCAACAGCAGAAGAGAAAGATGCTCACAGAAGGAATGGGCTGAGATGTCTTTTAGTCAGGTTTGAAAATGCTGGGCGACAGCTGAAGCCACGGGCGGACAGGTCAGAGCCCACAGGGGCTGTTGTTGACACTGTCTTCTTGCTTCACTCTCTGCTGAGGCAGATGGTCATCTTGTCCCATTCTCCAGTGACTAGCAAGGAGGAACTTCTTCCTATTCCTAGGGGATATTTCATTCTGGGATGGGATCTCACTCACAGGAGAGGTTGGGTACAGGTGTTCTGATATTGTCCTTCCTAGAAATTCAGTCCACCAGAGCAAAGCAGGGTGTTCATAGAGGGGCACATGGCAGACGCGCTTGTAAACTTGAGTGCTCAGCCTGCGCAGCTCCAGATCCCAGAAGTCTCGTGTTCACTAATAGAGTCTATTTTCTCTGTTGGACTGCTGATAAATTCCCATTTGTCAACTATAGAGTTTATCTAATCTGACAAACCCAGTCATCTGGAGCAGCCCTGTGGAGAATTCCTAAACAGTGATGATTTATGTTGGCTGTTGTGAGTACAGCAGCTGGACGCAGGGCTGTGGTGTATGCAAGAGAAAAGAAAGCTTGGGTTGTCTGGTAACAGCTTGGTATTTGCCTGTTCATCTCATTGTCAGCCATAACTGCTGACAAATAACTCAAAGAGGGTAACAGCTGAAGAGCATGGTCTGAAGTCAAGAAGCCATGTTCTACCAAACCAGATGTGCCTTGAAACTCACAGGTGCCTTTGACTTTGGGCTTTTATGGGGGCAATTATTGGCTTCTGGGTAGACATCAAGTTCTTTCTCCTCTGTCCCCACTGAACCCTTAAGTAATTTCTGGCAAATCTGATCCCTATAGGCAGACACTGTAGTCACATACAGAGGAAATTCGGTGCCCAAATGACATTAAATGAACATTATTCATATCATTATGTTGCAGTAAGAATCTGAATTTGTGGGGCCAGAGAACCATTGGGGGAAGGGAGCAGGTGGAATGAGAGTGGGGCTAAGGCGTGTCTAAACCCTGAGAATGGCAGAAGTAGGACTGTTTCTCCCTCCACCCCAAACCATCTCTTCCCCTTTCTTTTTCCATTTTCATTCTTTTTCCTATCTTCATTCTCTGTCCTGTTATAGCCTCCTGAAGTAAGTTGACCTCATTCCACTTCCTACCCTCTTTCTCTGTTCTTTAAAAGCAACATCAACCAAAGTAAGATGAATTAATTGGTGCTTAGGACCACTTCTAATTTTTGGAGTTTTCATAGCACCCCTGCTATGTGATCCTAAAGGATTTTTCTATTCTCCAGGATTTCTCTAACTGTATATGTACTTTTGATACACTTCATAAATAATTTCTAAAACTTTCCAAGTTCACATTTAGCAATTGGATTTATCACATTTGCTTAAGCCCTTTGTCTTAAGGCAATGGACTTTTCTTTAGTCCTATCAGGTTATGCTACTTAAAACAAACCCAACGTAGCCATTTCTCAATACTTGGGATTCAGTTTATTTCTGTTTTGTTTTGTTTTGTTTTGTTTTGTTTTGTTTTGTTTTGTTTTGTTTTTTCGAGACAGGGTTTCTCTGTATAGCCCTGGCTGTCCTGGAACTCACTTTGTAGACCAGGCTGGCCTCGAACTCAGAAATCCGCCTGCCTCTGCCTCCCGAGTGCTGGGATTAAAGGCGTGCGGATGGTGCAGCCTTGGTAGGATCAGAGTGACACACTGTAATTTTCAGAGGAGGTATTGAGACTTCTCAATGACCATAACTACTGTTAATCCTCTCTCTTGTGCACATGTTAGAAGAAGCTTGCCTGCCTGCCCATGTAGAATGATATAAAAACAGCATTCACTTTCTGTGGATCATCTCTGCATGTGGATTAGATCTCTCACGCTTTAACAGATCTGAAGTTGAGAGAACCCCCAAGCCATGCTGCTAACATAACTTCTTGACTGAATTCTGTGCTAAAGGATATTTATTGTCCTACCTCTGAGACAGGATATCTCCCAGACACACAGAAAACCCTGATGAATCTTAATGGAACAGAAGATTCCTGCCTTATTTTCACAAGGTAGAAGTGACTCAGGTCCACGGGACAGCGTGTTCTTCACTAAGAGCTCAGAGTTCTAAGGTCTCAACACTAATTAGGGGCAAATTCAAAATATGGAAAGAAGATGAAGATTAAGACAAAGACAGAAGGAGAAGATTTACAGGGTAGGAATTTTCATTCACTTTTTCTTTGAAGTTGGGGTTAAATTGCATCTTTCAGGTTGTACACTGAAAGACAACACTTCAATTTTACAAATCAGTTGGTTTTAGATGAGGGGAAATTTTACAGGTGCTTAGGAGAAACCAAAGGACTCTCTTTAAAATGTTGCATGCCATGAGCAAAAGGAAAGCTTATTTAAAAATCCGAGTGGTAAAGGCAAGGGCATCTCCTTCTCACCATGCCCACGCTGCACACTGAACTGCTCACAAAGGGGCTGCACCCTTGCTGCCTGTCAGAGCATGCTGCAAATGACCTTCTCATTCTCCACGTTGGATGAAAGCATTAGGTAATATCCACCTGAGATTCCTGTCTGTTGTGGATGTATCCAGTGTAATGCTGTTCTCCTAACTATGAGCCTAGTCCCCCTCCTCTATTGAGCTTTTTGGCACCAGTATGTCTTGGGGTGGCCTGTCTATTGAGTAACTACAACATCAAATGGACTCTGCTTCTTGTCAAATACTGATCAAATATTCAGTGGTTACAAGTAGTTCACTATGGCAGTACTAAGTTAATATTATATTTTATAGACAATACATGAAACTTTGGGATTTTTAATTATCCTCAACCTGACTTTATTGGTCAGGGCTCAGAAACAATTGCATCCCCACTTTTCCCTAGGACCTCTATATTGTTGGCTGCTACCTGCAATTTTATCAAACTGAATCACACCCTGCCCCAGCAATGGCCTTGGGACAACCAGAATAGATTTCCAAGCCTCAAAGGCCAGAGGTTGTTTGGCAGAAGCAAGAGAAATATATTCTAAGTGCCACCATTTTGTTTTCAGACTCCATTTAATCATAGGGAGAAACGAAGTTCAAGGTCCCAGGCCTTAGGGAGCAGGGGACTTCCCTAGAGCTGAACAGCTTCTGTTGCAAACAGTGTCTGAGTCCAGCCATCTCAAGGACAACTTCTCCATCTTCCTGGCAGGGTTAAACAAGCTCATATTCCCAGGCCTAGGAAGGAACACCTATCTCTCTTCTCAAAATGTTTTCTCAATTGTCTTCTAACCAGTAAAGAATAAAGAAATTGCTGTCATCTAAACCAAGGTGCGTAAGTTGCAAAAAATATAATTGATTGCCTGTTATGCCCTAATTAACAACATACAGCTGGCCTGTTCCTTTGTCTCCTTATCACTTCAAACTCTGGACCTAATGTCTAGGAGAATGAATTAAGGACCTTGAAGCCAGATGCCCTGGATACAGCCTAGTCTCCAGTGGGCACTCCCTTGCTTAGCCCATGATACCAAAACACAATCGGATAGCAAGTGCTGCACCTTCCCCAGGTACCCCCGCCCCTGCTTTGTGTTCCCATCCTTTGAAAATGTTACACAATTTCCCTTCAGGGACACAGTTCAGATCTGGAACTGGCCTCCTCCCTGGGCTCTGAGAAAATAAAGCTTTCGTTTTAAAGCTTCTGTATCTGAAGTGAGTTTTCTCAGCTTCCACCCCAAACCCAACAAGATAGCACCGCTGGCAACCAGCTATTGTTGCTTGTGGGATGGAGGAAGGTCACCCCTTCTCAAGTAATCCTTACTAGAAATGCCCTTTCAAGGCTACCCATAGGCATGTCTCTTAGATAATTCCAGATCCAATCCATTTGACAATCATGATAAACCATCATAGACTAACTGAAAAGGCTGATAGGATTTGCTCTAAGACACTGTCTTTATTTATTTATTTATTTACTTACTTACTTACTTACTTAGCTGGGTTTTTTTTAACACTTAATTTGAAGAAGACTGAGGAAGGCATAAGTTTGTAAGAATGGTTGATCAAAGGTTTGACAAAACTGAATGCCTACAGACATTGGGTTTGCTAGGATAAGCAACCAGTGGTCTATTGAGGAACCCTACCTTTCACATCTTCTAATTGAGCTTCAAACGACAAGTGGTGTTTTGGTCTTGCAAAGATCATATTTCCCAGTACAGGGGAATGTCAGGGTCAGGAAGTGGGAGTGGGTGGGTTGTGGAGCAGGGTGGGGGGAGGGTATAGGGGGCTTTGGGAATAGCATTTGAAATGTAAATGAAGAAAATATCTAATACAAAAGAATGTGAAGAAAGAAAGAAAGAAAGAAAGAAAGAAAGAAAGAAAGAAAGAAAGAAAGAAAGAGAGAGAGAGACAATAAAATTCATGAGCCTGAACTTAATCCTATCCACGCATGAGCTGTGATGGAAAGTGGAAGTTGTGGTTCATTCAGATGGGCATTGTCTTAGTTCCTTTGCTGATACTGTAATAAAATACCCAGAGAAGAGCAGTTTGTGGGAGAAAGTGTCAGACAACGCCATGCAGGAGGAATGAGGCAGGCCAGTGAGCTTCCTGGAGACAGTCCATCCTTTTTGCACAGCTGGGATGGAAGTGCCTTGGAGAGGCCCAGCCAGGTAGGGCTAGTAGTCTCTGAATGCTTCACACTGCTGCTGTGCCTTCTCATGCGTGTCCTTCTGTGTCTAGCATGATGTGAATGGGTATGGTGAGACCCTCACTGCCTATAGTCCAGGGTGATTGCTTCTTGGAAGGCAGCCCACTCTATTGGGCAATTTTCCTGCACATCATTATGAAGATAAACTTTCATGAGATAATATTGTTTAGATGAATTAGTGACTTTACAAAATTATTGATTTGATTTAAATAGTTTTAGGAAGTTAGAATAGTTGTTAAGAAAAATGAAAGAGATGGTTTAAGTTGTTTTACCAAGCAAGTATAACAAAGATAGAACTAAGAGCAAACTATGGCACCTCCTTGTAGAGTAGTGAAGGCTGCATAGGTCAGAAAGGTAGTACAGTGAGCATTTGTGTACTACAAGCACACAACTGTACTTTGAAGAGAAAATCAGCTTGTAACAAGTTAATAATCACAGAAAACATTTGTTCCAGGTTGGGTCTCAGTTCCTTGATCTTGAGATCTAGGGATGTGGTAACAGATTTCAGTGAAAAGACAAAGTTACGAACAAGAGTAAATAATTATAAGAAAACAGAATAGATAATTAGCCAGTTTAGCTAAACAAGACATCAAAAATAAAATACAAGACAGATGATGTGTTCCTTGGTAAATATAAATTATCATTAACTAAGCCCAGGGAAAAGATTGCTACTATAAACTGGTTTGCTTAAACTTTGTTAATCAATGGCAAAATAATTACTGCTTTGGGGTTAAAGTTCAGTTAGTTATAAGTTTCAAAAAATATATATAATCAATAATTCTCTTGTAAATTCCTTTTATATAATTATTTTAATCTGTTTTGAAGATATTTTGTGGAGGTCGTTTTTGGAGAATAGGTAACATGTGGCTGATGAGGTCATCTTTCTTTCTTGCATGGAGAAATTTTGCCTTAGATAATATAAAAAGGCTAAGAAAAAATAAAGTTGTTGAACCTTGTTGGAGCTTAATTCTTGCACCAAGTGTGTGTGTGTGTGTGTGTGTGTGTGTGTGTGTGTAATTTTTTCCTTTCTTTCACTGACTCTAGAGAACTAAGCTTTACTATCTCAGAGAAAAATCTGCTCAGTGATTGATTGCCAACTCCAAGTCTCTCCTCAGGTTCACAGTTCACAGTTCTAGTCTACAATCAGGAGAAGTCACAATAGCAGGGCCTAGTCACTTTGCATCAACAGCCAAGAAGCCAGATAGGTGAGTGAATGCTACCTCTCCACATTCACAGTCCAGGATCCCTGTCCAGGCAATGAACTCATCCACAGGCAAGATGGGTCTTACAGTACCAATTCATGTAATAACATGCCCAGAAGCCCATCTCCTGGGTGAGTCTAGATTCTGTCAAATTCACAGTTAACTCTATCACACTTATAATAGTTTCACTGGCAAATGATGAATGATTCAGTAGATTATATCAGGAGTCCTTAGGGTTGGAGCAGGTCTCTGGCCAAACCGCTGACAGGAATTCTTCAGTGAAAAAAATAAAATAAAATAAAATAAAATAAAATAAAATAAAATAAAATAAAGATGTTTTTCAGGGGTCCATTACCGCTGGATTTTTGGATTCTCTTCTAACTCAAGACTATTGGACTGACTTCCCACTGTCTTTAAACTGATGGATAGAGCCTCTTTCAACCACAAGGACACCCTCAGGTGCCTGGTGCACAGTCTTCCCCTGAAAGCCTCAGCACAGATATTTTCAACCTCAGCAGGAGGATCCTGACTCCTGGGAGGAAAGTCTCACGTGGGCTGATGATACCATGGAACACACGGCCCACAAACTCAGAAGCCACTAACTCAGAGCCCACACTCTCACGGAAGGGACCACTCAGTGTGCTCACCTCAGAGCTCCCTCCCTTGAGGTCACATTACAGTGATGTGCTGTAAATGACCCCTGGACCTCAAGGCCTGAGACAGGATGGAGAGAGGAGTCACTTAGCTGAACAACCCCTGCAGACAGTTTTGCTTCTATTTTCCAATCAAAATGACAAGAAGCCAAATGGTGGCTGACTCTGTGTTTCTTGTATCTTATTTTCCCATCAGTTCATCAATTCATTCATCCATCTATCCATCCATCCATCCATCCATCCATCCATCCATTCATATACTCATTTGCCATGTACCAGGGTCTGGGGTAGATGTTGAGCCTGAAGCAGTGAACAAAATTAATCCATCCTTGATATGGGCACCCACATATGCTCATCATTAAAGCTGCAGCCATTCTCTTTGCACACAGCAGAACAGAAGTGAGTGGACTATAGTCATAAAGCCAGGCCTATATTATCTGTCATGTGACAGTGAACCTTCTAGCTGAGTAATATTTTATTCTATCACAGTGATAGCAGTATTAAATTGCAAATTAATTTCATTCACATCATACAACACAGTATACTAGTCATTCTCATTGAACTTGGCAGTCTCACCTGTGAGGTAGCTTTTAAATATAACATTGGGTCTTATTTATGAACCTAAATACAAACTACTACATAGTTGTGAAGGTAAGTGCTAACTGGAAACTTAACAAGATCTACAATAATCATCTGGGAGATGGGTCTGTTGCCATGCCTGTTGGGGAATTACCTTGATTTTATTCACTGACGTTGGAAGACCTACTCACTGTAGGTGGAACCATTCCCTGGGCTGGGGTCATGGCTTTAAGAAGTGGGGGAAAATCTGAACAGTAGTTTTAGGTCTTTGCTCTTGATTACATATGTGGTGTGACCACCTGCTTCATGCTCTCGATGCATTTGGTCCCTTGATAAGATGGTCTGTGCCCCTGAACTGCAATCCAGAAACAACAACAACAAAACAAATCAAAACCCTCTTTCTTTCTAAGTTGTTTTGTCTGAGTATTTTGTCATAGCAACAGGACAAGAAATCAAGTCAATATTTAAGTCACATGAACACACACACTTGTAAAATTAATTACACATCATAGGGAAAGTATCTCAACTTTAATCACTTATATTTAATATAGAGCAAAAATATGACTGTTCTAATAAAGTTTCAGAGGCTTGTTCGACTCCTCAGGGAATTATTAAATTAAAGAGAAGAGAAATGCTTTAGCTTCCCTGACTGTGAAATTGATTTAAATATTAATAAGGGGTTAGAAATTCCACAAAAGAATCTTCCACTCACTCACAGGGCTTCACACTCCAGAGACTGCTGTTTCCTACCCGATTGAAACCCTTCGCTGTGAACTGGTGTCCCCTCTGACCCTGTCTGCCTCTTAATGCAACTTCAGGTTGTGTCCATTCCACAGAGCCTCCTGTGAGAGGGGTGGAAGAGAAGTTAACACACAAGTCGGCTTCACAGGAACCAACAGTGGATGTGTGGGTCACCTTTAGGTCCAAGCTTACTCTGCACATCAAATATGAGATAATTGTCCATCAATTAAACATAACCCTTTAAGTGTCCCCAAGGCTCATACCCAATGGAGAATTAAAAGCTCTGATTCTGCTGCTGCCTGCCCTGCTGATATCTGCCAACTCCCAGGTCCTGTTTAAATCTTTATCTTCCGTTCTGTTCTTTTGTTCATAAATTTCTGTTAATATTCATTCATTTTTAGATATGTGTAAGGTTTTTTTGTTTTTGTTTTTGTTTGTGTGTGTGTGTTTGTTTGTTTGTTTATTTGTTTCGAGACAGGGTTTCTCTGTATAGTTCTGGCTGTCCTGGAACTCACTCTGTAGACCAGGCTGGCCTCGAACTCAGAAATCCACCTGCCTCTGCCTCTGCCTCTGCCTCCCGAGTGCTGGGATTAAAGGCATGCGCCACCATGCCCGGCATGTGTTAAGTTTTATATCTTATTCCATATTAGACTTCTAATTTATAAGGGAAATTAACTGTATTTTAAGTTTTTCATCCAATACAATAACACAGGATGTTCCCTTCCTACGGTACCTCTTTAACAAACACCTTTGCACATATGAATAAACACGGGCAAACAGATCCCTCCCTTGGCAGGAAAAGCAAACCTCATACTCTTCACTCTGAGTCCTTTCTCACAGGGAAAAGCTGAACTGGTAGTCTGCAGGCCCAGCTGCTTTTACAGAGAAATCCTTACTTTCCCACACAGTCTGACAAAGGCTGAGAGCTAAACCCAACACACTTGGTGTCCTCAAGAATACTTATCAGTTTGAACTTCTAGTGAACAGCCTGCTATGAGTCCTTCCACCATTCCTTTGGTTTACGGACCTGGTTCTTGTGCGGAATTGTTTTTAATGGTCATTTAAGGGATTCTACTATCAGAGAGCTCCAGACTCCTTTTTTTTTTCTGGTTTGCAAGAAACTGAGCAGAAGTTTGATGTCATTCTGAATTGCTGTTGCCACTGCTCTCCATGGGCTTGCTTTCCTCATTGGTCACATGACACAAGTAAAAGGCCCCAAGCCTGTCTCTTTCATATACACAAATGCTGCCAAGGAGTGACCTTTGGCTTTACTATGCCTGAATTACATCAACAGACCCTAAAACTTAATATGATTTCAAGTCAATGTGTTGCAACTTGAGTAACTAGATAACAAAGCTAAATGTCCATTTTTGAGGAAACAAATGGCCTAAAGTCCATATTTTTTAGTACAGTGCATCTAGGGTAGTGCAGTGCAATGGTTTCATCCCCAGTCACTGGAACTTAGGAAGACCTCATCTCGTAGAAGATCAGTGGAAACCTTGGGGCTGGGTGCCAGGAAGACTTGACTCCTTTGCTGTCCCATACTGCCACTGGGAAACCATGGACTGGGTCCACGAGAAGATCCCATTTCCCTGGCTCCTTCCTTTCACACATGGCTCCTCCTGTTATACTCCCAGCACTCTGTGAAGTGGTTAGGCCCAGCCTATCCTCATGGTATGACCTTCCAAAGCAATAGACTTAGGAACTTTGACTGGTCTGAGATTACAGCACACGCTGTGGTCTGCACTGGTATCCCACTAGATTCAGTCTTTAAATCTGTAATCTCAGAGGTGGCTGGATAGAGAGACAGTGCTTTATGAAGTGGTAATAGGTGAAGGAGATAACACAGTCAGGATTAATATAGTTATTTTGTGTCATAATGTACTAAGTAAAAACAAACAAGACCTTATGTGATCCTGTCGTCAAGTTTAGATACCCAGAATTACATTTATGCAGAAAATGGATTATTTGCACAAAACAATTCTCTGTCATAAGTAGAGTGGTAAGAAGAAATGGGATCAGAAAGCAGTGTGCTTCCTATTACAGGTAACTAGCACAGATGCCAGGGAAGTCATGGGGTAAGCATCATCCTAGTCTCAAGTCCATTAGAGATAACTAACACAGATACCGGGCAAGACATAGAGTAAATGTCCCGAGTCTTAAGGTAACAAACTAAAACTTTAAAAGTTTCACCAATTCACTTATTTGTCTTGCAGTGGTAGGAGTGAGTGTCTCTGTTTTAATATTATGCGTGTATAAACATTTCTGCGAGTGAAATGTTACACCTTCCTTTTTCACGTTAATTGGAGAGCAGCAATTGATTACTTTGTTTTGTTCTTCACACAGATCTTAGATTTTTAATTATACAAACTAGGGCCTGATGAAATTAAATACTGATCTCAGGCTAATGAGAAATGTCTTTTTAATTCTCTTTCAGACACGTTGTATTTCAGCATTTAGTAATAAAGAGGACATTCAAGGAGCAATTGGAAACTGGAGCATGATTCAGAAAACCAGCCTCCTGAATATATTCTTAGTGTTTATGTTCTAAGGCACTCAGCTGAGCCTTGCATAATGCACATGACTGTATCACATGTTGTTTAGACAGATACAATTAAAATTATTAAGAACATCTTTATATGTATTTAATGAATAGTATTTATTTAAAAGAAATATTAAAGTTGGACATGGGATCCCAGAACTTAGGAGACTAAGACTGGAACACTACATTTTGTTTAAGGACAACATGTGCTGTCTAACCGGTTCCAGGGTAGCCAGGACTTTAGAACAAGATGACATCTCAACAGAAAAAAATTTAAAAAGTCATCAAAATGGTAATGTTGTAAAAATTGAATCTATTCATTAGCAAATGACTGCAGTTCTGTTCCAGCTGGCCTTGCTTTGAGATGGGTGCACTCGCTGTAGTGACCACTGCTCTCACATGGAGTTGAGGACAATCTTGAGTTTCTGTTCCTCCACTCTGAATCTAAGATTGCCAACTGTTCTCAGACTAAACCTGTGACTGTATCACTGGCTGTAGCCCTGTAGAGCCCTGATGAAAACTCAGTAGGTCAGCAGTCTGCATTTCCAACAATGTTCTGGGTGATGTTGGTCAGCAGCTCCGGAGACCACACTTGACAACCCAATATCTTAATTTAACTCTAGTTTTAGATCCTAGCTTTGTCTATAACCTTAAAGGAGAATTTCTTGGTTCCCAGGAAAATTTGTGATTCACTGTATATTCACTCAGCTTTTCACATAGATTTATAGATCTGTAACTGTCTAGAGGCCACTTTTAGAAAGAGTTCAACACCTGTCATGACCTCACTGACATGTGGAACCAGTGATTGGTCATGCATTCTGCCCACCATTGTATCCTGATACCTAAGTGTATGCACAGCATGGTGTTCTAATAAATATGTCTGCATAGTCATGTTTTCTTTGATATTTTAACTCTGTTCCTCTTTACACTAATAACTCCACCCATTGATGGTAAATGAAAGACATATGGAACGACACATGACTCCTAGTATCTCAACCCCAAATGACCTGATGGTTTCATAAGCATCATTTCTTATATACTTAGAAATATCACTTCATACTTTAAAAACATTGTATAGCTGGCTTCTTATCTACAACATATATGCAATGTATCTGCAAGCTCCAGCACTCCTCTGGACTAGCTGAAAGGCACAAACACTCCAAGTTCATGGTATGGGATCTGTGAATCCTTGGCACAGTAGTCACTCACAGATATGGAAGTCACAGATCCTTGGAATGTGGTCAGTGGTGGTCAATGATATAGCATCAGTTTCTCAAGCACACAGAACACCTGTCTTAGTTATTGTTCTATTACTGTGAAAAGACACCATGAATAACATTTAATTACAGTTTTAGGGGCTTAGTCCAATTTCATCATGGCAGGGGAGTAGGTGGAAGGGAGAGCATGATGGTAAGTAGGCTTGGTGCTAGAGAAGTAGCTAAGAGCTACATCCTAATTTTTAAGCAGAGAGAGAAAGAGAGACAGAGAGACAGAGACAGAGAGACAGAGATACTGCTTCTGACATGGGGTTTTGAAACCTCTAAGCTCACCCCCAGAGACACACATCTTCCAACAAGGCCAAGGCCACACTTACTCCAACAAGGCCATACTTCTTAATCCTTCTAATCATTTCAAAGAGTTTTATTTTCTGGTAATTAAGCATTCAAATATGAAAGGTATGGGGGGTTTTTTGTTATCGTATTTGGGGTTTTGCTTGTTTGTTTGTTTGTTTGTTTGTTTTAGTCATAGTGATAAAATGTCTAAGCAAATCAACTCAGAGTGGAAAAGATTTGCTTTAGCTCGTGATGTCAGAGTGTTAATCCCTTGTCAATGGGCTCCATTGTGGTAGAGTGTGGTGCTACAGCTAGATCATGTGACAGAGGATGCATCTCACCACATGCAGGCAAGAAAGCAGAGGACCAGTATGGGAGGTATGTAATACATGCCCTTCAAAGTCATATCCCAAGCAACCTACTTCTGATCTGCCTCCAGCACCTGATAGCTAGATTTATCCACTGAGAAGATTAAAGGACTATGACCCAGCCTCTCTTCATAGTGCTGCTAGCTCAGGATCAAAACTTCCCCATTGTTCTGACTAAAGACATGACAAGAAGCAACATAAGACAGGAATGTCCATTGTGATGGGAAAGGAATGTTGGCTGGATGATGAAGTGGCTGGTCACATTGCATTTATGCAGAGGGGGCAGGAAATGGGATTAAACTATCAAACTTCACAGTCCACCATCAATAAATCATTTTCTCTATTAAGGTACCACCTTTAAGAAGCTTCCCAACATTCAAATCACCACCACCTTCTTGGGACCAAGTGTTCAAACATGTGAGTCTATGGAAGACATTTCACATTCAAACTGTTAACAGTCCCCAAAGGCATATATCCATCTGATAGTACTTCTCTAAAGCACTAAAGAAAGTACTTAATCAAAGCAATACCAAGACATAGAAGAGCAAGCACTAAATCTTGTAGTTCCTCACCTAGCATCTATTATATGGTGTTAGAGTATGGGTCCGTAAGCATGGCTTCACCAGCAGCAGCACCGATGCCCTGCCTCTCTCCCAGGGTATCTCCTTCAGTTCACTGTCTGCAGCTTTTCTTGACAGATAAATGATCCCTGTTTAATTCAGTCCTCTTTCCCACAGCTTTCTGTAGCACCTCCTAAGGGCTGCCAGCAGGTATCAATACCAGGTCTCACATTGTCTGCCCTCCAAGGCTTCCCTCTGATATCCTTGTAGAATCCTCTATGACCCTGTGAACCTTGCATTCTGCATACCCCAAAGGCCAACATCATGTGACTGCTGCTCTACTGTTTGTATCATCATCTGCATCTTTGTCTAGGTAGGTCAGTAGTCTTTTTTCAAAGAAAAGCCTTTCAAATGAGTTTAGACCTTTAAACCCTGAAGCCTACCATGGATAGTATCTTGCAAATGTCCAATATGCCCTCACAGCAAACTTTCCAATGGTATAATGTACTAATATTATGTTGTATACATTTATTCTTAGCCAGGTGATGATGGTGCACATCTTTATTTCCAGCACTCTGGAGGCAGAGGCAGGTTCATCTTTATGAGTTTTAGGATAGCCTAGTTCCAGGACAGCCAAAGCTACAAAGAAAATTCTGTCTTGAAAAAAACAAAAAGAAGAAAAGAAATTTAAGAATTGTATTCATGTATATAATAATGCATGGTCATAACTGCCCTCAATCTTTGTCTTCCAACCTCTCTGGAATTCCCTACACTGTTTTCCTTCAGACTTCATGTCCTTAGACAATATGACATGAAATTGGAAGAACAATTTGTGATGCCCATATTCATGTGGTTGTGGGTGTAAGCATAGCAACATTCCCAACCTACACGTGTCAACCTTCCTATGGACTAACAATAGCTTTTTAGTTAGTATGGTGTTTTATGAGCATCCCTCCATCCATCCATCCATGTGGAGATGCTGACTGGCTTCCCTTGGTGAGGTAACCACAGCTATGAGAGTCAGGAATGCAATGGCCATGTCATGTCCAGAAGATGGTGAATCTCCCCCATTCTCCAGGGCCTACAAATTCTTTTCTCCACTTCTCCTTCACCCCAATTAACTTCTTTTCATGGTGCTAATGTCTGCATCAATCATGTCTTCCTTGGTTCCAATTTGAAACGGGGTCCTATTCTTGACAAACACATTTTAAAAAATCCTTCTGCCCTGCATTTGGTCTCTGATTCTTACTGCAAATATGACTTAAAGCAGCTTACAATAACCATGCCAGAACCTGGATGCTGTGCTACCCTCAAATTTCCTCCATCTCATTAATGGGTCCATCAGTTTTTAAAGTCAGCCTTATACAAAGTCTCAGGTCATGAGCAAAATATAGATAAGTCTTCTCCAGATTGCAACATGAATAATACTCCTGTGTGGCTGGGAAACAGATAGGAAACTAGGGGGAGGCAAGCATAACATTTACCTTACAGAATTATACTCCCAGTAGTTATTTCTTCCCATAGTCTGCACCACCTAATAGCTATTTATATATGAAGTCATCTATTTGGGGGGGGAGACAGGGTTTCTCTCTCTAGCCCTGGCTGTCCTGGAACTCATTCTGTAGACCAGGCTGGCCTCGAACTCAGAAATCCACCTGCCTCTGCCTCCCGAGTGCTGGGATTAAAGGCATGTGCCACCACTGCCCAGCTATGAAGTCATCTATTGAGAAGGTCATCATTCTTACAATATATCTTTTACAGGCACCACCCCAAGAGCTTATGTTTCAATGCATGAGCCTTTGGAAATATTCCTCTATAATACATAGCAGTTACATTAGAAGTATATCAGTCTATTCTGATACATGTTTTATAGATTTATATTTATTGCTATATAAGCCTTCAGGTTTGCACAAAAATGTTGATATCAATCTATTTATGGAAACATTCCTAGTACATATTATAACTTGTTTTTCTTCCTCTTAGACAATGACCTAAAATTATATTAAAGTTTATCTTCTAGAACTAAGTGTGCTCTGGCTCCATGTACTTTGTGAACCAAGAATAACTTTGAACTAATCAACATGATTCAGTTCAAGAAATTCTGAGTATTCAATTTTTTCCATAAGCAGGTTAAAATAGTTTCTTCCATAGTAATCATATTTTTACATTTTATTGAATTTTAGCATGACATACGATAATATGAGAGAAACCTTTTCCTCTGCGTGACCTCTGAGGAGTGGGGAGAGTAGAAGTGGGCAGGGAGCACACAAGGTTGGGTCTTATGGACAGAGTGAGCATGCCTTGGTTAACCCAGGAATAAGCCAGATGTTTGGATATTCCATCCCAGGTGCAGGCGAGTTCTGGGCTGAGAGATCTGCTGGTATTCCATTTGTGTTTACAACACACCTCCTGGACATGCCATGATCAGGAGGACTATAAAAGATCAGATGGGTAATTGGCCTAACTTCAGCCCTCCTTTTCCTTTCCTTCTCTCAGCTTCTCTGATAAAGCACAGTCCACCTTAAAGTCTTTTCCCTTCTGCATTTCAAGTAGGTCTTCCCCCTTCTTCTGAGCTCCTTCCTTCCCTAGATGCTCTGGGCTTTCCACCCCAATCCTCTGTGATGGGTAGTCTTCACTGTCAACTTGATCAGATGAAGAACCACCATGGAGACACATCTCTAGGCTTGACTGTGAGCATGCTTTCAGAATGTCTCCATAAGGGCAGAGGAAGCCCATCCTAAATGTGCTTAGCATCGTTCCATGGGCTGGCATCCCAGACTGGATAAAATAAAGAAAACGATTTCAGCACCAGAATTCATCTCTCTGCTTCTGCACGGTGGCTGCGCCTGCGACCAGCTGCTTCCTGCTCCTGCAGCCATACCTTCCTCAGACAGCCATGTGAGTGTCTCCGTAAATTGCTTTTGTCAGATGTTTGGCCACAGAAACAAGAAAAGTCTCTTCACACACAAAAAGTGCAAATCTGCTTCAAGCTCTCATTGGATTTATGTCACACTTCACAAACACTTTAAACTTCTTGGCAGGTCTTTTGTCCTCTGCAGCCTGCTTTTCCCAGTTGACTTAGCTGCTTCCAGGCTTGTCGATGCTTCTGGAACCCTTCTGTGTACTGTACCTAACATCCCTCTGGCAATTATGTTTATGTTTTCTGAGATTTCAACAATACCTGCTGCCCCCCAAATGAGGACCTAGGTGCAAATACTCACTCACATTGCACACTAAGAAAACCTTGCTCAAACACACAGCAGGAAGACAATACAGTTCAGTATTTTGAGCTTTCCTCGTATCTTAGAATTTTCTGTCTTAGCCTGCCTTCCAGTTCATCAGCACCAGCTCCCACACGTGACTAATCTCAGCCATTACTGCAGGAAGACCTCAAGCGTTATCCTCACCTCTGTTTCCACCATCCAGAGCCTGTCCTGAAGACAGCTATTGCCCTTGATAGTTTTATGACACCTTGACAAGCTAGAGTCCTCTGAAAGGAGGGATGTTCAATTATGAAATGCCTCCATAAGACACCTTTGCGGTAAATCTCCAACCCAGATAAGTCTGGGCAATGAAAACACAACTCAATTAATATGAATACATGCTGTGCACCTAGAATGGTCAGATCTACCGCTACACAATCATCTTCCACATCTGAGACCCCTTAGAACTTGTGGTTTCTACAGGCCTGGTGTTTCTACTCCACTTTCCTTCTTTCTCCTCTGTCATTCTCTCTCTCTCTCTCTCTCTCTCTCTCTCTCTCTCTCTCTTTCTCTCTCTCTCTCTCCCCCAAAACCTTCAACTCCACCTTCCCCTCTTTCTCTGCCCAATCACCAGCTCTAGTCTTTATTTTATAAGTTAAGGTGGGAAGAAAGTTTAGAGGAAATCGCCTGAGTGCTGACTTATTCCTTGTATGAAACCCCTCACAGGAGAACAGAATTAACATCAAATACAATTAGCCCCAGGGATATCCGCAACAAGACACAACTGTAAGGCATTATTTAATTAGTAATTGATGGGGAAGGGCTCAGACCATTATGGGTGGTGCCATCCCTGGGTTCTCAGTTATGAATTATTATTCTAAGAATTTCCAACTTTATTTCTGACAGCCTGCTTCTTGGTGAAGAACTAATAATGTGGGGTTTGCAACACTTACTATTTATTTTTTGTGATTAACAGGGCTCTGGGTCCAGAAACACCTAATTACTTTCCAGGGGATATGGCAGTTCTGTGACACCGGGAAACAAGTGAAAGCCTGTGGTGCCTGTGTACAGAGCTGGCATCGCCAGAAGGGTGCAATGCGCATGCCTCACCAGGATTCGCTTATTTCTACTGAACTATTAAAGCAGAGGTTTCTGTGGCCATTGTTCCTGCCCTTTAAAGCAAAATGTTGCTTCTTTCATTATCAGTATGTGTTGAGTGTTGTTAACTTGTGAGGGAGTTGGCTGGGCAGCAGAGCCTCAGACATAACTGAGAACTTTGAGTAAATTAGCACACGGGCATTGTCATCTTCATGGGCAACCACCTTCCCCTACTGACACTGAAACATAACCATTCAAACCTTCTTCAGCTTTGCTTACAAAGTAAGAATTTACTATTCCAAGCAGTTTATTTTGTCTTAAAATAGTGCAACCAGGATATCTCCTGTCCTGCTTTTGATGTAAACTACCTAAAGAAACATGCATTTGAGCGGGGCAGTGGTG
>LR749544.1:2850394-2905966 GCA_902729485.2 Mus minutoides
AGGGAGGGAGGGAGGGAGGGAGGGAGGGGAGAGGAGAGGAGAGAAGAGAAGAGAAGAGAAGAGAAGAGAAGAGAAGAGAAGAGAAGAGAAGAGAAGAGAAGAGAAGAGAGAAGAGATGTGTATGTATGGTACAAATCGATGCACACCTGAAATCCTAACACAAGAGAAACTGAGGCAGACATATCAGTAGTTCTATACCAGCCTAAACTACAGAGAAACTCCATCTCAGACAACCACATAAGCAAACACAGGCCTAGTTTATCTGTTGGAACTTATATATGGCTTATGTAACATGTGGCTAAGGCTTTGCTGGAGCAGCAACGTGGGTAAGGTCATGAAAACAGGTAGCAAGCTCTCTGTAGAGAGAAGAAGAGAGAGGCAATGAAATGTGCCATGTAAACCTGGGTCTTGGTAGCAAGCATCCACCACTATTGTTGTATCTATTGTGCTGCTCTGAGGTTTGGAACTAGTCACTCCAGAAGCATTTCAGCAGAGTGCCTGCATGTGCATTTGAATAGAAATTATTAAATTTACTTGAATCCCATGGAGGAACATTATTCTGGAATGCTATTTAAAGCAAAAGAACGGCAGTAACAGAGAGTCACAGCAGTGCCTGGGGACTTTTCAGAGTTGTTAGCTCCAGGAAGCAACACACCAAGGAACACAGCATAGCCCTTCAGAGCTTCTGTGTAGAAACAGCCATGCCAGAGCAGCTAGACCGTTCTCAGCAAGGCCATGTGAAAGCAGGGGCTGCAGGGAAGCTCAATAAATGGCTGCCTTTCTGTGGGGTGTAGCCAGTACTTCCAACAGGCCATAAATGGATAGCAAGACACATGAGCAAATACATAAATAAATGTAAATTGGTAATTAAAGATACTTACAATAATGTCTCCCTTTCTACTGTGTTCTATCTCTAAGAGATTTCTCTTATAGAAATCTCAAGAAACGGCGTTAACACACACAACCTCTCTCCAAAGAAAAGAGGTAAGTTCATCTTAGGCCAATGTCTTCAGATAAATATTGTGAGCCTGCAGGGAATAAGGCTTAGAAACATGACATCTGGAGAGAAAGAGAGAGAAAGAGAGAGAGAGATTGATTTAGGACATTGGAAATCTAAGGAAGTGTTAACTGCATCATATTTCTGCCAAAATGACAAAGCAGAACTGACTCTGGAGCCTTGAAAGGAACATCAGAGCATGAAACCAGGTCACAAAACAGGAGAAGAAAAACACTGCACTTGAATTTCATCAGGAGTACACACTTAAACATTCTAGTGATGTCAGAAACAACTGAAACCTTTGCAACTAATTATCTTAAAATTTAGTACCTAAGTCAAATTAGAAGTCTGAAGAGTTTATCTCAAAATTCACAAGGACAGAAAGCAAGTAAAATTAATTTAGTTATCTTCAGAAGAACTTACATAGGTCAGCCCTGGAGGGCTGAATGCTTGATCTAAATATTGTCCATGAAGAATAGAGATGAAGACATCATGGACCTGGGAAATGTAGACATCATGGACATGGGAGATGTAGACATCATGGAAATGGGGAGATGTAGACATCAGACATGGGGCAGATGGAGACATCAAGGACATGGGAAGTGTAGACATCATGGATATGGGGCAGATGGAGACATCATGGACATGAGGGAGATGTAGATATCATGAGCATGGGGGAGATATAGACATCATGGACATGGGGGAGATGTAGACATCATGGACATGGGAGGGTGTAGACATTGTGGACACGAAGAATAGATAAATAGACCTCATGTACATGGGGGGGTAATTTTAGGCTTTAGACATCAATCCCAGGAGACCTTAAGGATAAAATGTCAGAGCAAAGTTTGAAGCCACCTCTCAGCTGATTCTCACGGTCACCCAGGAGAATGAGGGTCTGGCTGCGCTCACTTGCATCATCACCGGAAGTCCTTTTGCCATGGGTGTCTGTCTGTCTGTCTGTCACCCTCCTGCTTTCATCTCTAGAGATTAACCACAACTCTGTGGCCCAAAGACATCCCTGTTCATAGCATATGCCAGTTATGAATGATCAGGAAAATATCAAAATATTTTTAACAAAATATGGAGAGATAAAAATATTAAATAATATTTTTAAAAGATAAGAAATTGTTTACGCCTAAACTTCCTGCTCCTGTGAGAATTTGTTCATATGAAGCAGAGCTATTTCAGAGCTTGAAGCAGGAAGTATATAATTTTATTTATTATCAGAAAACTGAGTTGTTTCACCAGAAGGGAGTCTCAAATAAACCCAACGTTTCCTTAAAACGTTCTGTGTTAAATGAATGGAACCAATAAATCAATGTGAGCAGCTCAGTAGATTGGAAGAGACCGGAAAGGAAAGAGCCCTGTGGGAGGGTGTGTGTTTCATTGGATAATTAAGAAGAAAATTGCTTTGCTTTGTTGCAAAACAAATACTCATTATATACAAAGCAAAGTCTTTCAGAAACTTCCAGAAAGCTCAACTGCCTTTGACAAAATATTCCAAGAACTGTTTTTAGGCCTTTAAGATACCATTGAGACTGTTGGAGAATATAACACTTTTTGTAAAATAAGCTTTTCTATTTGATCAAAGAAAATACATGTAACCATACTAAGATATTGTCCCTGTTTATGTTTAACTAGTATTACACACACACACACACACACACACACACACACACACACACACACTTCTACACAAAAAAATTTATCATTTGAAACCACCACTTAAACTAGCTCTATTGATACATACGATTGATACATAATTATGTACCATATAGTCCATACAAGTAAGTGGCTTATTCTAATGATAGGGAGTGCCATCTGCAGCATGTCATAAAAATATCACCATTTTCGATTTTAGCGTCTCCGCCTGGCAAGACTGAAGGACTTGCTGCTTCCACTTCCTCAGCTGTGGCTTCACTGGCTTCACCCATGTCTACAGTCCTGTGTGTGGTAAAGGTGACAGTCATCAGGCTGAGTTGCAGGCACACAGAAGAGGGAGTGGCGCTCCTCTCCTTCAGCATTGCCTGAAGTGCCCATGGAACCATAAAAAGGCTCCTTTTCCTTTCCAAGATGTATTGTATGTATTTCTTTTTTATTATTCTACAGGGAGAGGCCATGTGTGTGTTGGTGCCCTCTGAGGCTATAGAGAGCGTTGGGTGTTCTGGGGATATGAGCGCTGAGACCCAAACTGTGGTCCTCTGTAAGAGCAATGGGGGCTGTTATTCACTGTGCCAGCTCGCCAGGTTCTGGGAGCTGCTTCTGCTTCAACCATAAATCTTTCTAAAACTTCTACCTGTTTCCTCGTAAGCTCCTGGCTCTTATCTCAGGATTCCGTGTGTCTAATGTGAGGTGGTCTTCACATTCTCAGAGACTGACTGTTCATACGTGAGATGAAATTCTACTTCTTTTTATTCTAGAATCAACTCAATTTTAGAAACGGGAAGTACAGGGTTCCTTTCAACTTACAGATTGGTTTTCTTAGCTGTGAAATGGGAAAAATTAAGCCAAAAGTGATTCCAAATTTTCTATACCCAAATAACTAAATATCAAATTACTTTTAAGAGTATTGAGCTCAGAAGCTCATATCATCTCACTAAGTACCCTGTTTACATCCTGTTTCAGCTGGGTATTCAGGGGAAATTCCCTGTGGAGGCAGTGATGGCTGCTGAGTGGTATCTAGTTGTCAATTATTAAAACATACAGCTTTTGGTGTTCTTGCTTCATCTGCAGAGTTGGGGGAACCTGCACAGAGGAGTCAGGGTAAACTGCCTAAGGTACCCAGATTCTCTTACCGTCTGTCTGAATAACTATGTGAGTCTTGCATCTCAAGATTTTCTCTGCTTTTCAGTACTTTTAGGATCAGATGCAACATGCCAGGCCCCTTCATTTCAGGCTCTTAACCACTGTGATGGAGATAACCTACGACTCTAAGGCTGAGTACTGTATAAACAAGAAAGCCCTCTGAGGGTGTGAGTAGCTAAGCCTCTCCTCATGTGATGGTGAACTTCATGTTTAGCTAGATCAGGTTAACACACAACTGGGACCATAGTGAGAGACACATCTGTGAGAGCATGTGAGAACATGCCCAGTCAGGATTAACAGTACCACCTCCATTTCAAGAGCTGGCATCCCAGAGTGCATAAAAAAGGGAAAAAAATGAGATGCTTTCTGAATACCAACATTCATCTTTCAATACTTCCAGACATGGAATAAATTCTTGAGGTGAGTAATTGGTCACAGTGACAAGAAAAAAATAACTAGTATTTCGTGTATGAAAGTCCTGTCACAGATGCAGACCTTGATGGGGCTGGCAAGAACTTGGCCTACCACATGGTCCCTGTATAAATATTTCTTCTTGTCAGATGAAACTGGGATGTGCTTTGTGTCCTCCAGGCTGGTCTCGGAGTGAAATATATGACCTGGTTTCCTTTGTCAACTTGGCACATCCTGGGGTTACCTGAGAAAGGAATCTTGATTATTTGGGTCATATTGGCCTATGGGGAACACCCATGAAGGACTGTCTTTAGTATTACTTGATATTAGCCCTGCCCACTGTGGGCAGCACATTCCCCATGCAGAAGGTTCTTGACCCTCATGAAGAAGCTAGCTGAGCATGAGCCTCTGAGTGAGTTAGCAGACAGCATTCCTCCATGGTTCCTGCTTCCATTTCCTGCTTGAGTTCCTGCTCTGACTTCCCTCAGTGATAGACTGTTGTTAGGAAATGTAATCCAGATAAATGCTCTACCCATCTAAGTTGTTTTTGGTCACGGTGTTTTGTCACAGCAATGGAAATCAGGCTGGAACAGTATGCATCGTTACTTCTAGAAGCTGCAGTCACAATTCACTATAACTCCAGATACCCAGAGGAACACAAGCTTCCCTGAGAAGCAGAGATGGTGAAGACCTGAGCCTGAAGGCTAAAAGAAGAGCACACTGACTGACAATCCTGGCAGAGGAGGGAAGATCCCAAGCTGGACCTAGGACTATAGTAGGACAGAGACAACATGACAGCGCAATTGCATGCAAGGGGTGTTGATCTCATCAATAAATCCTTATGCTAAAGAAGGCAGTTTCCACGTGCAGGGAGGGGAGTTACAAGAAAATGAATATGATTCTATGGTATTGGTTGAAATTAGAGATACTGATGCATGTTCATAGATTTCCATCTAGACAGGCTATGTAGTCCCATGGATAAATGCACGGGCATGTGTCATACTCACCAGCACACTGCCAACTCTGTCCCCCAGTGTGAGACACTTGTGGATACTATGCTGGGAGCTGTCCTTGACTCCATAGGAATTTGAAAACTCACCTCCCTGTTGCCTGCCTGCAGCCACACCTCCACATACATCCCAATGGGCTCTTGTCTCTCTGGAACTCTGAGTCTAAATCCACACTGCCAACTCTGTCCCCCAGTGTGAGACACTTGCCATCAAGACCATGGGTACAAGCATGACTCTCCACTTAGATCCACCAACCTCCAGGAGAAATGCCCGTCTTGAGTCTCTTGAGTCTAAAAAAGTAGTAAACATCAGAGAACAGCAGGGTATGGTGCTGTGCCCTTGCAATCCCAGCACTTGAGAAATGGAGGCAGAAGGATCAAGCATTCATGGCCAGCATTATAAATACAGACCCTGAGGCCAACCTGGACTACAAGAGGCCCATACTCAATGCAACAAAAAGTACGAATAAAACATACTTAGATAGAAAGGAAGTGCTCAACCAATCATGGATTCAGAACAGAGGCCAAAGAGTGTGAAGGGCACATCTGCCTAAGATAAGATACCGTGACTTTGAAAGGAAGACAGACAATGAGGAGTTTTACCCTGCTAATTAAAACATCTGCTGTGCATTTGTGTTTATGTACTATTATTAAGTTTTACTTAACTAAAATGTTTTCCTCTTAATTTAGCAAGAAAACTGGCAAAGTACCCCTCATTTGGGTGATCACACTCATGGGCAAGCCCATCTCAACTTCTCCAGAGAGATGGAAAGGAGCATGCTGCTACCACTGCCAAAAATGTGTATATTGAGTCTAATTGCAGGTAAAGAGCAAGGAAGCCTGTTTCTGTGTATTCACCATTCTCCAGCCTCTGGAAGTGAGAGAAGGGCTGGAGGAGACCAACGAGAACGGGCAGTGACGCTCTGGGCTGGCTTTTGCTCTGAATGGGTTACTTTCATCTGGCTATGATAAGAGACCATGACTGAGGCAACATGAAGGATGAAAGGTTTATTTAGACTCAGAGTTCCAGAGAGACAAGAGCCCATTGTGATGTGGAGGTGTGGTTGCAGGCAGGCAAACAGGGAGGTGAGTTTTCAAATTCCTATGGAGTCAAGGACAGCTCCCAGCATCGTATCCACTAGACAACATGATGGATTATGAGAGAACGATCTGAATGATTGTCTTCTATGTTGTACGGCCACCTGCTTTGAGCCAGTGATGAAATGTGTTTATTCTCAGTGTCTTCCATCTGTGATGATGTATGTATTGTTGCCCTGTAAAGTTGCAGCAGCAAGGGAGGGCCACAAGACACAGTCACAGGGAGATTAAAGGATGCTCAGGTCTACTAAAGCGCTATCCCCTTCTGCGTTTGTCAGGAACTGTCAAAGCTTCCCAGGAGACAGCTATATCAGGGTCCTTTCAGCAATGTCCTGCTGGTGTATGCAGTAGTGTCTGCNATCCCTACCTCATGGGAGTTCATTCCTGAACATCTATGCCAGCCCTGGGCCCTTTCCCTGGGGACTGCTAAGCCCTCTCCTTTAGTGGTGCTCCATCCACATCGTGTCTTGAGATCCACAGCCTGATGCTACCCTGTTGCTTTGTTCTTTCTGCCCCCTTTCCTTACTGGTTTTCTGGAAGCCAAGCTACATCTTCACAATGTTGCCATCTGAGCCATGGAAAGCCACTTCTGATTCCAAATGTTTTGAGTTCTCGGCCTTTGCTCTCTCTCCCTCAGTCTCTGTGGATCTGGCTCCCCCACCTGTTCCACCTCTAGCTCACTCCATCCCCCGTGGACCTGGCTAGTCAGATGGCTCCAGATGCCGCTGTTCTGCCTCAATTTACCCCCGTCTAGTTCCTCTATCAGTACACAAGATACAGATTCAAGTTGTTATATAATTTTTTTAAAAAGAACCTTCAAATAAGCATCCTCTGTATTCACTGGGAGGAAGAAAAATGATTTTCCCTGAAATATGAATTATTCAATTTATAATTTACTATTCAAAAAACCCTTATTCAAGGATTAGTGGAGTTGCCACTGAAGTCAATTTTTGATGAGTTAGTGTAGGAGTGAAAACATTAGCATCCCCTAATCACATAATTTCTCTTTAGCTTAAAAAGTTAAAATTCTTACTACGTTTATTTCCTTTCCATTTATTTTAAGTTTAGAGGACTCTATTTAGAGGACTTATTTTCCTTGAAATGGAGTAGATAGATTTTTATCATCTTAACACAATCTAGAGTCATCTGGAGAGAGAGGACCTGAGCTGAGAAAATGCCCCAATCAGACTGGCCTGTAGGCAAACCTGTGGGACATCTGGGGGGTTTTGTTCAGTTGTTTTTCTAGTTTATGATGGATGGGGAAAGCCCCAACCCATCATGGGCATGCTGGCCCCTCCCCCTGCTCCCCAGGGTAGGTAACCCTGATTTGTATAAGAAGCTCAAAGTACCCAGAAAGTTGAAGGGGTCTGAAGCCCCATAGGAAGAAATTAATATGAACTAACCAGTGCCCTCAGAGCTCCTTGGAACTATACCAGCAATCAAAGAAAACACATGGTAGAACTTGTGGCTCTAGCTATATATGTAGCAGAGGATGGCCTAGATGGCCATCAATGGGAGGAGAAGCCCTTAGTCCTGTGAAGGCTCTATGCCCTAGTATAGGGGGATGCCAGGGCCAGGAGTGGGAGCAGGTAGGTTGGGGAGCGGATAGGGGATTTATGGAGTGGAAACTAGGAAAGGGGATAACATTTAAAATGTAAATAAAGAAAATATCTGGGAAAAAAAAAAAAGAAGAAACTCAACCAGCCATAGAGAGCAAGCAGCACTCACCCATGGCTGCTACTTTCCTGCCCTGACTCCCCATGGTGAGAGATTATACGCTGTAAATGAAAATAAACCCTTTTCTCTTCCAAAAGTAGCTTTTGGTCAAGGTGTTTCATCACAGCAACAGAAAACAAACTAAAACATATTACATCTGTCTTAAATCATCTAGAAACAAACGCAAAACAATATTAGTTAACCTAAAATAAGTAGTTGAAATCATATTTGTGATTTAAAAAAAAAAAAAAAAAAGATCTCTGTTCAGTGCTGTGACTGCTTGCACAAGCTTGGGTCTCTGCTTGCTTCAGGTGCCTCTCAAAACTCAGGTCTAGAAATCGAGAGGAAGCCCGTCCATGGCTGGCCTTCTGTCAACTTGACAAACTAGAGTTGTATAAAAGGAGGGATCCTCAGTTGAGGAAATAAATGCCTCCACAATAGCTGGCTCTACTTGTAGGCTGGAGCCTTGCATAGTTATAATCAGAGAAGCTCCATCTAGCAACTGATAGGAGCAGATGCAGAGACCCACAGTCAACATTAGGTGGCACTCGGGAGAGAAAGGATTGCAGAAGCAGAGGGGTCAAGAACACCACAAGAGTACAGGCCACAGAATCAACTAATCAGGGCTCATCGGGGCTCATCGGGGCTCACAGAGACTGAAGCAAGAAGCAGGGAGTCAGTATTGGTTGGACCTAAGTCTTCTGTATATGTGTGTCTTGGTTAGGGTTTTCATTGCTATGAAGAGACACTATGACCAAGGCAACTCTTATAAAGGACAATGTTTAACTGGGTCTGGCTTAGAGGTTCTGAGGTTCAGTCCATTATCACCATGGTGGGAGGCATGGCAGCATCCAGGTAGGCATGGTGCAGGAGGAGCTGAGAGTTCTATATCTTGTTCTGAAGACAAATAGAAAAAGATTGGCCTCCAGGCAGCGAGGAGGAAGGTCTCTCAAAGTCCACCTCCACAGTGGCACAGTCCTTCTAACAAAACCACATCTAATAGTGCCATTCTTGGGCCAAGCATCTTCAAACCATCACAATGTGTTATGGTTGTGTAGCTTGGTGTCCTTGTTGGACTCCTAACAGTGGGAGTGAGAGCTGTCTCTGACTCCTTTGGCTGCATTTAGGACCATTTTTCTACTACTTGGCTGCCTCATCCAGCATTGATATGATGGTATGTGTCTTACTGTAACTTGTTATACCATGTCCAATTAGTATCCCTGGGAAGCCTGTTCATTTTTGAAAAGAAATGGAGAAGGAGTAGATCTGGGGGAGAAGAGAAGTTGGAGGGAAGGTCTGGAGGAGAGGGCAACTAGGTGGTTGGGATGAAATATATGAGGGAAGAATAAATTTTAAAATTATCTGGCTTCAGGGCATTTTCTTAATTAGTGATTTATGGGGAAAGATCCAGCCCATTATGGGTGGTGCCATCCCTGGGCTGGTGTCCTGGGTTCTGTAAGAAAACAGGCTGAGCAAAGTCATGAAGAATAAATAAGCCAGTAAGCAGCATCCCTCCGTGGTCTATGCATCAGCTCCTGCCACCCAGGTCCTGCCCAAGTTCCATTTCCATGAATATATATATATATATATATATATATATATATATATATATATACATGAGAGAGAGAGAGAGAGAGAGAGAGAGAGAGAGAGAAGGAGGAAGAATACTATGCATCTCTAAAATAATAGTGATAATAGTGAATTCTTCCTTGGAACATATATGGAACTATTTGCAGTACATGTTGTCATGCACATATAAACACATATGATGAATAAACATATCCATGTGCATTCATGTTATTGTACAGGTGTTACATGTATGATACCAGCTGCCTCATATCTTTCCACAGCACTTGTCTCTATAGTATGTTATTGTAACATCTTCTAGTTAAGGCAGACAGAATTCACTATGAACCTATATTATTTTATTTATTTATTTATTTATTTATTTATGCATACATGAGGAGGATATGATCAAATTTAGGATATCCTGTGACTGCTAGCCCACAGAGGAACCACACTATTAGATTTTCTGTCTAGGGAAGTTGGCGTTCCATGGAAATCCACAACCTATGACTGAGGTGATTCATGGCTTCTTAATCACTCCCTGACCAGTCAGACTTTGAAGTACCAGTCAGGTACTTTGTAACATGTGAAAAACTATTGTATTCACAGCTATTTTTTTTCCTTCTAAAAATCACAGCACATCTGCTTCAATCATCATTCTGAGATAGTAAGTTATTTGGCCAATGAGTAACAAAAGTTCTTTTTTTTTTTTTTGTCCATGGTTCTTTGTCTTCCATGACTCAGCAATTAAGTGTGAATAACTAGTGACTCATGTTAGCAACACAGAGTCAACAATGCAGACATGACATCTGGTTTATCAGTAGCTTATAGCCCAGACTGACTTATTTCTATCTGTTTCGTAGAAGGGAAATGTGTTTAATTTAGCAATTTATTCTATGGGTAAGTTCCACTCACAAGTTACAACACTGCCAAACTACTTGGTTTATTAAACAGTTTAGGATAGAAAGTTTTAGCAGGTAGATACATACAAGCATCTCACAAGTGGGGCTGCTTCCTCTGAGACAAAGCTACCTAGGATCCCTCAGATCAGGTGCCATCCTGGCAGAGAGAAATGGAAACTTCTACTGAACGCAGTCTTCATGGTTTTGATGACTTTACAGATAAGAGCCTGCTGACTAGCTCATCTCCAGCATGCTCAGGGCCAAAAGCAGGCACGAGTGTCAGGGTTAGACAGCAATATTAGCTCATCACCCCAAATAAAACTTAGGTCTCCAACACAATGTACACTTGGTTAATTTAATTGTAGCCAGTGATAACCAGCACCACCATTACATACTTCCGGTCCTTACCTTCCCCTACCGGAAGTAACTATCATTTCAAATTCAAGGATTATCATTTTCTTACTATGCAGCTTCTATAGTTCAAAGATACTATGTATTGATTACATTTGTCACAACACTAAATTAAAAATCTGAGTCACATATTAAAATCAAGCCTTTCATTTTCACCTTGTTTTTAGCACTTAAATATTATTATGTATCTATTTTTCACACCTGCAGGTAGAGAGGAACTGTTTATCAAAATAGGAATAGAGATGGTTTTCTCAGCACAAGCATCTAACTGGAGGATAAAATTAGACTCATGTGAAACATCTAGACCTCAATTCTAAATCAATAACCATAAGGACAAACATTGCACAGAGCAAACACAGAAGACAGGGATACTCACTGTTACAAAGAACTGTCACAGGAGTTAGTCAATGAATGATTTGTGGAATAATTCCTTCAGGGACTGGACTTTGGGACATGCATTTCATCTGAGCATAATGTGATTATAATTGGGGGAAATTGGAGGAGGGCCATGTGCAGGTATGTGAGAAATCTGTGTGTGCACACCTAGGAAGTATCTTAGATAGAAATATTGAGCTTGCAGTCAAGAAGACAAGTGATGTAAACAGAACATATCTTCTCTGTGTATCTAATAATAAGAGGAAGTAAACTGAGATGCTGAGAGAGAGAGAGAGAGAAAGAGAGAGAGAGAACCATGTTTATATGTTTGGGAGTGTGGCAGTCTTGTTGAAGAGTCCTGAAAGGTTGAAGAAATGAGTGGAATCATGCCATGGTGATGGTGGCCAAGTGGAAAGGATCCAATGTATGGCAGGAAGCCACGAGAAAGTGCACAGCAGTGCAAATCTCAGAGGTTCAAACAGCTCTGAGGAAATTCACACAATAAACTCATGCAATCATTCAGTGGCATGACAGGGGTGACCACTGATGTAGGGTGTTTGCTGGAATGGGACTGAGCTTCCATCACAGATTACGGAGCCCAGTAAGACAGGGCAATGACAACAGAAGCCCTCCATTCCACCCAGAAAGCAGGTCTGGTGAAAACTGTACCTTTCTGTAAGGGAACCCATCCTGATACTTAGTGGGGCATTTAAAGACTCCATCATCTGCTCAATTAACATTCATCTTGCAGAATGTAAGGATTTAAATAACCAAGACAAGTACAAAAAATTTTTGAATATGCTAATTACCTCTCTCATTGTTGTGATAAAATCTCCGACAGGAGGCAACTTAAGGAAGTGCTGTTTGGGTGAACAGTTTGAAGACAAGGTTCATCATAGTCCTGAAGTCATGAGGAGGAGGTGGATGGTCACTGGCTCTGCATCAGGGAGCAGGAGATGAGTGTGGGCTCTCGGATCTCTTTCTCCCTCTTGTTCATTCTAGATGCCAGCCACGGGATGGTAGTACGCACATTCGGAGTGCTGCTCAGTTACACTTTTCTCTCCTTTTCTTTTCTTTTCTTTTCTTTTCTTTTCTTTTCTTTTCTTTTCTTTTTGTTTTGTTTTTTGAGACAGGATTTCTCTCTGTAACCCTGGCTGTCCTGGAACTCACTCTGTAGACCATGCTGGCCTCGAACTCAGAAATTCGCCTGCCTCTGCCTCAAGTGCTGGGATTAAAGGCTGCGCCACCATACCCGGCCCAGTTACACCTTTCTAAAACACCCTCACAGACATCTCCAGAGCTCTGTTTCTATGGTTATATGAAGTCCAGTCAAGTAGACAATGAAGGTTTGCCAAGAAAACCCTCAAGAAATTAAGTGCTAAACAGCTTTTCTTCTTGTTGATTTTCTCTCTCACTCCCCCCTCTCTCTCTCCCCTGTCTCTCTCTATCTCTCTGTGTGTGTGCATGTGTGCGTGTGTGCATGTGTGCACGTGTGTGTGCATGTGTGTGTGCACATGCACATGAACCAAGCCTTTGTGTTTGTGTGAACTTAAGTTCATGTATCCTTACATGCACATTTGAAGGATGACATTGATGTTGGATGTCTTTCCAATGGCTCTTAAACTTAATAGCATTAGTATTAGTAGTACTAGTATTAGTTTTATTATTAGTTAGTACTTTGAGACAGGGTCACTTACAGAACCTTAGCTCTCCTATTCAGGAATACCGTGTAGTCAGTGAGCGTTTGATGCCCCTCCTGTCAGGCATCCTGGCTCTTTATATGGGGGGGGGGGGAGGTGCTGGGCTCCTAAACTCAGATCCATGCTCTCGCATAGCAAGCACTTTGGCCATTAAGCCATGGTCACAACCTTGCCATTGTGGCTTTTGATGAATAAAGGAATATCACAGAAAAGATGTATATTAATCTCCTGATTTGTGGGGTTGGATAGCTCCTGTTTTTTCTGGGTTCTGAGATAAACTGTTATGTTATTTGTTTGAGATTTCTTTGGCTTTTTAATACAGGCACTTTTGTAAATATAAACTTTCTACTTAGGATTGCTTTTATTATATTTCATAGGTTTGGTAATATTGTATTTTCAATATTTCACTTGATTCTATTAATTTTTCTAGATTTAATTTATTCAATGATTTATTCATCATTTGACAGAATGTTGTTCAATCTCCATGAGTTTGTACATGTTCTGTAATTCCTCTCGATGTCAGTTTCTAGTTTTATTCCATTGTAGTCAGATAGAACTTAAGAAATTATCTCAATTTTCCTATATTTGTTAAGAGACTTGTTTCATGTCCTAGAATACAATCTGCTTCAGAAAAACATCCCTGGGCACCAAGAAGATGTATTCTACTCTACAGTGTTTGCATAGAACTTTTTGAAGATGTCTTTTGGGTTCATTTGCTTGATGATGTCATTTATCTGAGATGTTTTACTGTTTCTGTTTTGTGAAGATGACCTGTCTGTTAGCAATCAACCATAACAAAGAATGCAGTTTTGTTATCTGCAGGAAAAAGATGCCTCTGGATGCAATCTTATTAAGCAACCTGGGTGAGAAAGACAAACACTATGTCTTCTCTTGCTTGTAGTACCTACATTTTATATAGATACTCTAGCTTTTATATGCACAGATAAAATCATATTTGCATTTGTGTCATGAATGCATAAATGAAACTGACTAGGGGAACCAAGAACATTGGTGGTGAAGAAAGTAAATCAGAGTAAAAATGTTAAAATGTTAAAAATCACTCAAAATACATGGAACCCTGGTATGAGAAGGGCCTTATGTAACACAGTATCCTGTACAATGAATATGCTTGATGAAAAGATTTTAATTGTATGTAATATGTATCACCAGCAGTCGTTCTTTACAGACTGCCTTAGTCCTGCAGGCTATTGCTGTCTTCCTGAAAGGCAGGGACTGGAGGTGGGCTGTTCACATCCTTCCTTATCAATGAAAACCCTTGTCTTGTAGGCCCATACCTTTAGGCCATAAATATGTCATAGTTCATATCCATCTTACACACAAAGTTGATGGCAAAATGATGTTTGGAAGTTTCTAGAAGTCAAACTTACACATATGTAGCTGGTCAACAATAAGCTGCTGCAGACAACTAATTTGCTCCGAGCTTTCAGTTACTGTCATTGAAAGTCTTCACATGTTTAAAACAGATTGGGCACAGATTGGGCACAGATTGGGCTGGCCTCCTGGAGTAGATCAAAAGGAGGAAGTAGCTGGCATACACGTTCAGGGGTATGACTCTTAGTGGATCTCAGATCCCATCAAGTTGACAAGCAAGATTAAGTGTGATGACTTCCTTTTAGATGAAGTGGTAAGACACATGCTTTCCTGATAAAGCCACAGAACAGAGACAAATATCTGTGAGTACTCACAAGAAATGTCTTTGAGGTAAGACATCTTTGGTATGAGACAACAAGCCTCCAGTAGCTCTGACAGCACTAAGCAAGGCCTATATGCATATCTGCATGTAGATTTTAACATGCATTAGACTTCATTTCTCTCTCTATGCCTGTTCACTGGGCCTGGAAGAGATGATGTCTGTATGTCTGCTTCCCCCTCCACAGGTCTTGCTGGGTAACAGGTCTGTGAGTCAGCCAACTCTTCCCCACCATAAGGCCTTGGTTTGTAATGCTCCTGAGACAACTCATGTCCCCTTGTGTCACTATGTTTGATTAGGTTCCCTCTGATGAAGTCCTACTGTATGACTGATAGTTCCTTCTGACTTTGTCCCATTTCTCCCCTGGAAAGAGTATAAAGGTGGTGTTCTTAATAAGTTTGCTTGGCATAAGACACAGCTTATGCAAGACCTTCTGAGTCCTCTTATTCTGTCTTCTTTATCTCTGATCTTTCTCATGAGCCTGCCATAGAAGAACCACCTGCTGGTCCAGGCCAGGCGAGAGTCAACAAGGAAACCAGAGGAAGAACTGTGAGGCTTTTAGGGGGTCCCAGAAAGGGAGAAAGTAGTGCTGGTGTTGGATATGGGCCACACCACCTTCTCTCTAAAGCAGACACTTAAACAGTTACTCCATACAATGTCACTTTCCTCCCTCCAAGCCCAAAAATATTTACTATGCACCTGGGATTATGCTTTTGTTTTTTGTTTTGTTTTTTTTATTTTTGTTTTGTATTTCTAGATGATAGAATTCTAAAGATGGTCAGACTTAAAGATTAGAGGGACCTAGTCATGAGAGTCTGCTTTCTCTGGACTATGGTGCCTGCTCTGAAGACTTGAAGGTCTAAGTTGGGCACATGGTGGAATTGAATAACTGCATTCCTTCTTTCGCCAGCATGCTGGTGTGCTTAGGTCAAAAGAAGCTCAGCCAGAGGGAAGGCTCTGCTCCGGGACCAAGGAGGTCTTTTGATTATTGCTTTCCTCTTTCTAATCACTGGATCAGCGTCTCATTAATACAGTAGCACACAATAGGCTGTTGTTAACATAGAGAAGTATCTTCCTGGTGTCATGTGGTATGTGTGTTTGAGGTATATATGTATGGTTATGTTGTATGTGCATGTGGTTGTGTGTATATGTCAGTGTGTATATGTGTATAACATATTTGAAGGTATATGGATATGAGTATATGGTGGCATCTGATGGTGGGGTGTGGGGGGAAATGTGTTTGGAGTGTATGTGGACAGTATATGTGATGTTATGTTGTCTGTGGATGTGTGTGTTCATGTGTGGTGGCACCTAATGTGTGTTTGGAGCATGCATATTTTTATGTATGTATGTGCCTTTGGTATGTTGTGTGTAGTACGTGTGTGTGTATGTCTATATATGTGGCAGTATGTGTTGACTTGTGTGTTTGTGGTTATGTATGATGTGAGGTGTATATTTGTGTGGTATGATGGGTGTGTTGTGAACATTTATGCAAATTAGTCATAATTAGACATATAAGCACATCTCATTGCTTTAGAATGACCCCCTTGAAACTTTGGCTTTTCCTCTACTTTTTCCCAGCTCTCTCTTAAAATATATCTTCCCTCAAAGGAAATTTTGTTCACAATTTCTGGAAACCTGCAAACGTTGGTACTAAAATGTTGAGAACACTAAACCATGTGTTGGTTGTGGCAGCTGAGCTGGCAATGAGGCGGATGTGAGGAGAGCAGTGATGGGGATCCGAGCACGAGCCTCACCGCTTATGCTGATTGGTTATTCACTGGGGCACGCGTAGCTTTCTCCAGGAGACGAAAAGCATTGTTAGAAAGCTAGAATATGTATTTTGATATTCAGAAGACTTTCAGAATAAATACCAGGCTGTGTGCTGAGCTCTATATTTATAGTGGTGCTTGCAGTTTGGGCACAGATATTTTTTCCTGATGGTAGCCCAAGTACTTGTTCTATTATTATTATTATTATTATTATTATTATTATTATTATTATTGTTTTTTTGAGACAGGGTTTCTCTGTGTAGGCTTGGCTGTCCTGGCACTCACTTTGTAGACCAGGCTGACCTCGAACTCAGAAATTCGCCTGCCTCTGACTCCCAAGGGCTGGGATTAAAGGTGTGTGCTACCACGCCAGGCTACTTGTTCTTTTAGAATGAGTGCTCTGGTAAGAAAGAACGCAGTCAGAGAGGTGCACACCACGTCTGCAGACTGAATAAGGGTTCATTAGGCTGTGTGCACAGGGCAAAGGAAGGCACAGTGGCAAAGTGCACTGTGATACTAACATGTAAGATGCTGTCTAGACAGGACAACCGGCTGCTGTGAAGATGTGGCAGGGCAGGGGACACCTTGACAAATGATGGGAAAGATTTGTGTTCAGGTCATCTGTCCATGAGAAGTCTGAAGAGAAATGAGTGAGTTCTGTCAACAAGTGGCAAGAAATGACATGGGAAGGGCAGTTAGAGCCTGACAGAGCCACAGAGGACATGCCAAGGGCATGCGGTATGCAGAACATGTGAGGGCTCTGGTAAGAGAAGAACTATACGATGCTGGTAACACAGAGGGGCTTTAAACACAGAGGGCAGGAAGCATAACTTCAACTCTGGTAACATTATAATGGTCATGGATAAAAGTTCGTAGTTTATAGGTGCATGCTAAAACTTCCAGGAATAGATGAAAAGTGGCCCAGCAATGGCTATAACATAAAACTGGGTGTAAGGAGTTAATGCTATTATCCTCTCTGTACACACTGAGACTAAAAGCCACCATGATTAATTCCTATCAGAGGTGCTGGTCTGTTATGAACATCTGTGGAGTAGCATGCTCGTGTCTACTGATACAAACTGCTGAGTTTTTTCTTCTCTGTTTTCCATACAGTTTAAAGTTTTGGCAAAAGCTCCAAGTTCAGGAGCACTTCTCTCGGGGTCCTTAGGACCGCATTTCTCATTTAACTCTTTCCCATAACTTGGGCCCTTTAATGGTCTCTGCCTCAGAAGCAGCCATGAAAAGTAAGATACATTTAAAATGCACCTTATAGAATAAGACATATGACATTTAGGGGGTTCTTGAAACCAGCAGATTTCAGGAAACCCCATGCTATCATATCTAAATTAAGTAGGAACAGTATGGGGAGAAAGGTCCTGGTGTCTGAGTCCAGACCTTGGTCCCAGATCCCGAGATCCAGAGTCACCATAGTGGATGGTTTTTACCATTCACGGGTGCTTCTCAGGTATCTCTTAAAATTGGGGGTCTTTGTCTCTCTTGCAAGACAATCTTTAGCCATCATAGAATGTAATCAGAATAGTCACACAGAACATCGGTGTGGTGAATTCATGGTATAAGCTTGTCTTCTTGGCTGGTCTGAAGGAGACAGACACCTCAACACTCAAATGGTCATGCTGCCGCTGATTCCCACATCCTGTGGGGATTCTGAAGCAAGAGGGCACAACTCAGAGATGGCTTTGTCATGTCAATGGTGTGCTGATATACCCATGACTCTGGGAGAGTTAGTGTGCCTTCCCAGCGCGCTCCTGAAAAGCTTGACTTTGTGAGCTAGAGGACCACAAACTATCCCTCAACTGTCATCCATCCAACAGGCACGGAAATTGGCAGTTCTGTTTCTGCTCTTAGAGAGAGCAGCTGGAAACACCTGGGTTTTGTAGGAACTGCTCATCTTGGTGTGTCTGGTCTCAGAAGCACGTCCACACACTTAACGCAGATAAGTGCTACAATCCAGTAGCGGTAAGTGGTTTGGAAATGGCCCAGCCCTAACCGCAACCATTGGCAGCTCATTGGCAGGGAGCTCAGATCCTCGCCAATTGGCAGAGACTGGGGATGAGTCTGGTCCAGGTCCACACAGCCAGGCTACAAACCAAGGGCCCTCTGCACTCAGTTGGACCTCAGCCATCTCAGTACATCTGTTGCCGTTTTCTAAGCCTTTGCTGGCTCCTGTTCTGCAAGACCCTTTATTGCCTGGACTGGACTGGTTACATCTCCATCTGCATCTGGGGCAGTTTGCTTCAGGGACCGTGTTCTTTACTTCATCAAATATCCCCATACACAGCTCACACAGCACGTTGGCAAAGCTTGCTCAATTTGAGTAGTATTTTGATTCTCCGATGATTATGATTGAGTTAACGTCCCCAAGAAACAGCTGGGAGTGTCTTACACTGCTCCCTGAAGTATTTCAATATTATTTGTGTTTTATATCTTGTTGTTTGTTTTTGAAACAAGGTCTTATATAACCCAGGCTGTCCTCAAACTCCCTATATAGTCAAAGATAACCTTGAACTCCTTAGCTTCCTCCCCCTGCTCCCAAGTGCCACTCTCAGCATTAGGGAGTGTCCAGAGAGCAGTTTATTAAGCTCTGAACGGTCAGTGGCTTTCCCAGCCCGATGTTCTAAAGACCTTCTACACTCTTCCCCCAACAACACGGTCGGGTTTGTCACAGCAACGCCTCACAATCCTGGTACCGATTTCTGTCCTGCTCGGTTGGGGTCTCATTGCTGTGGTGAAGGCCACAAGAAAAGCAACCTTTGGAGAAAAGTGTTTATTTCAATTTACATCTTATAATCCATCTGCCAGGGAAGCCAGGCATGTGTTCAAGACAGAAGCTGAAGCAGAGACCCAGACGAAATCCACTCACTGCCTTGCCTTCAAGACTACATTAAACTAGCTCTTTTACTCAGGCCAGGCACATCTGCCAAGGGATGATACTTTCAACAGTGAGATGTACTCTCCTACATCAATTAGCAGTCAAGAAAATTCTCCACAGATGTGACCACAGACCATTGTCACACAGCTCACAAGTAGTTCTAATGAAGCAAAAGTGATGACACCCACCTGATAATAGAAGAAAGTGTATCAATTTGTTCCAACAGTGCAATTCTAGAATGTGGTGTCCCCACTCTGCTTGTGGGATGTCATCATAAATACTGTAGAGAAAACCTGGGGACCAAGACCAAGTTGAAACGTAACACCTTCAAAAAATAAGGTTTGGGGTGAAAAGAGCAACAGAGCTTTAAAATGCCCCATTTTAATTCCTACCAGGCTGCGAGCATCCCAGGAGTGGGTATGCCCTTCTGCAGCTGTTCCCTGGCAGGGCTGGTCTATGGCATCTGCCATGCCTGTTCTCCAATGCTCAGTTGCTCCTACCTATTATCAGCAGAATCCTGGCCTGTAGCACAAATACTCAGACAAACAAACACTCAATTCTATAGAGTAATTCTCCAAAGCAAATGAATGTTAATAGGATTATAGTTGTTAGTGATCTCAAAGCTGCTGGCAGCCCCGAGTCTCTCCTGACCTACAGTCATCAATGGCAGAGGCTGTGATGGCAGACAGGGATCCTATGCTTGGCCTGTGGAGACTCTGACAGTGTGAGGCCCCACTGTGAGCCAGTGACCCAGAGGGGCTGGACAGGGGACCTTGCAGGATCTGCTCCTCAGAAGCAACACCTAAGATCACCTGCATCCTTGAACACCACATAACCAGCAAATCTTACAGCATTTGCACACACTTCCTGATATAACACACTGCTTGCCTACCTGCCTGCCTGCCTGCCTTTCCTCCTTTCCTCCCCAGCTTCTGATGGCATGGTCCCTCCTCTCCAGCAATGCCCTGCCTTATCTGGATACTCACTGAGCATCTTTGTTTTCTTTTTTTTTTTTTCATTTTTTTTATTAGATATTTTCTTAATTTACATTTCAAATGCTATCCCGAAAGGTCCCTCCCCCCTCCCCCCGCCCTGCTCCCCTGCCCACCCACTCCCACTTCTTGGCCCTGGCGTTCCCCTGTATTGGGGCATATAAAGATTGCAATACCAAGGGGCCTCTCCTCCCAGTGATGGCCAGCTAGACCATCTGCTACATATGGAGCTAGAGACACGAGTTCTGGGGGTTCTGGTTAGTTCATATTGTTGTTCCTCTTCTAGGGAGCAGACCCCTTCAGTTCCTGGGGTTCTATCTCTAGCATCTCCATTGTGGGCCCTGTGCTCCCTCATATGGATGACTGTGAGCATCCACTTCTGTACGAGACAGCTATATCAGGGTCCCTTCAGTAAACACTTGCTGTCCTATGCAATAGTGTCTGAGTTTAATGACTGATTATGGGATGGATCCCCCCGGCCCCCCACCCCACTCCCTCTTTTGGCAAGAGGAACTTTTCTGGCTACTCTGTTTCTATCTTGGACCCTAGCGAAAAAGGCTGCCATGCACAGGCATACCGAGAGAGTCTTTAGCCCGATGTTTTGCAATTTCTTTGAGTCTTCCCCTTTATTTTTTGTTTAAGATGGGGTTTTGTATAGTCCAGGTTGGTCTCTAACTCTGTGAGTAGCTAAGGGTGACCTTGAACTTGACCTCTTAATCCTCCTGTCTCCAACTTCCTAGTGATGGAATTATACGCACACTACTAACCATGGGTTATTTTTATGAAATCTATATTAGTTCCCTCAGAATACCATAACCTATTAACCCACATTTGATGGCTTTAAAACCACACTAATGTTTTATTTAGGGCTGGAGAAGTGGCTCAGTAGTTAACAATCCATGCTATTCTCTCAGAGGCATAAGGTTTAGTGCTCAGAACCCACATTGTGACTCCCAACCTCTGACATCAGGTACATACATTGTACACATATATACATGCATACATGCATACATACATACATACATACAGGCACAATACACACACATAAAATAAATAAATCTTCAGAAAAATATTTATTTCATCTTATGTGTATATGTGTATACCTGAGTATGTGTACCACATGCATGCAGTACCCATAGAGACCAGAAGAGGGCATCAGATCATCAGATCTCCTGGAATTGAGATAAAGGCCATTTTGTGTGTGTGTGTGTGTGTGTGTGTGTGTGTGTGTGTGTGTGTGTGTGTGCTGAGAATCAAATTAGAATTTTTGAAAGGGTAGGGAATGCTTTTGTCCATGAAGCCATTTTCTAGTCCCCCAGATAAATAAATACGTTTTCTAAAAAGTTTTATTTTGCAGTTCTAGGCACCAGAGTCAAAACCAAAGTCTTGCTTGGGCTTCAGTCACTCCACAGGCCACAGGATCCCCTCCTCACCCTGAGCTCTGTCTCCATGCAAATGTCATCATGTGGTCTCTCTGTACATGTGGCTCTCTGCATCCTCATCTTCTCCTACAAATGCCCCCATCATTGGCTTCCAGGCTATCCTATATCTGACATAATTCATCCTGATATCCTTAACCAGCCGGTCCTGATTAATTCTTTTTGTCACCTTGACACAAACTGTACCATCCTGGAAAAGGGAACCTCAATTGAGAAAACCCTTGCATTGATTGACTGAAGGCAAGTCTATGAGGCTTTTCTTGATTAGTTATTGATATGGGCGAGCCCGGCCCTCTGTGGGCAGTCACAGCCCTGGGTAGATGAGGGACTTAAAACTCAATGCAGAGTAAGCCAATAAGCAGCATCCCCCAAGGTGTGGCTTCAGGTCTGCCTCCAGGATTCTACTTTGAGCTCCGGCTGTGACTTCCTTCCTTTAATGATCAATGGTGAGATGTGTAAGCCTTTAAAATAAACCCTTTCTTCTCCAAGTCACTTTTGTTCATTCACAGCAATAGAAAGCAAATTTGGACACAATTGCCTCCGCATGGGAATCACTGCCAAATATGGTGACCTTCCAAGATTGCAGATGGAAACAAGGCTCTGAAGACCCTGTCTACTCTACCACATAGTCAAACTCCAAGCTGACGCTGGTCCTCCCTCTGCATTTCACTAATCTGTATACATCCTTGGGGGTTTCCTCTTTGCAACTGAACACAAGGGTTCACATCTTTGTGAGCGAGAAGTAAAACAAACACAGACAAAAGAAAATAGTAAGAGAGGAGACTGCTTAACACCTGGTATTGAGAGTAATCAGGAATAAAATGCCAGAGAAATATCATGGGGTGAGTGGCCAGAGACTTCTGTGGCAATATTCACAGGTAATAGAACTTTCACAGAGCTAGAGAAAGTACCCAAGGAGCTGAGGGGTTTGCAGCCCATAGGAGGAACATCAATATGAACTAACCAGTACCCCCAGAGCTCCCTGGGACTAAACCACCAACCAAAGAAAACACATGGTGGGACTCATGGCTCCAGCTGCATATGTAGCAGAGGATGGCCTAGTTGGTCACCAATGGGAGGAGAGGCCCTTGGTCCTGTGAAGGCTCTATGTTCCATTATAAGGGAATACCAGGGCCAGGAAGTGAGAGTGGATGGGTTGGTGAGCAGGGGAGGGGGGGAAAGGATAGTGGCTTTTCAGATGGGAAAGTAGAAAAGGGGATAACATTTGAAATGTAAATAAATATCTAATTAAGAAAATAGAACCTTCACCAGTGTCTTATAGCCTCACTGAGTGCAGAGGCATCTGCTATTTACAGCATAAGGCATGGAGTTCAAAATGTCCACCATCCACGAGGAGCCCCATATAGGTAACGGTACGGCTGCACTTCATGTACTCTTGATGAGCTCAGGCCCACACACAGAAAAGTCCAGCACTTAATCTTCACGACTGTAGTTCTTGAAGATATAGAAAGCACGGCTTTGAAGCCGAAAAAAGAGATCTGAAGGGACCATCGTAGCCCTGGAGATTCCGTTACTTTGTCAAATGCTGAACGAGGCTCTACTCTTAACGACCCCCTCTTGGAGCATTGTGGTGAGTTCCCAATCCCCTGTTGTGGCTTGTCAAGGGCCTGGCATGACCTTCCAGAAGTGAGAGCTGGAAGGAGCTGATGGTAGTTGCCTCAGCCCCATTGCTGCTCAAACCCTACAGGGGAGAGCTGTGAAGGAGAAGGCAGCGGAGTTCCACAAATACAGCTAAAACTGGGTGGAGCTAGAGAGTGTAGATCTTGGCTAAAGGTCTTCCTGACGCAGTCTAGACCTGTGGCCCCGAGCATGAAGGAACTTGTCATAGAGGTCCAGAAGGTGCATATGTGCAAAGCCACTCTTCCCACACCTCACTCAACTTGTCTCAAGTTGAGCCCCATGAGTTAGCTGCAGCCAGTGCTCTTGATGTCATGCACACACGGCAGAGTTATCCACCTCAGGACTCCAAGCTGCTCTCTAGTGTGCATGCTGAACCTTTAGCTCTACGTATGTGTGCACCTGGTCATCCCATACTTTAAAATATATCCTATCTCTTAACTGAGGCAGGCACTCTCATCTGACTCAGTTGCTTCCTGTTATTTATCACTTTTTATTTTTGGTGCTGGGGATAGAACCCAGGGTCCCATGCTCCCTAGGTAAGCCCTCTGCCACCAAACACTAGCTCTGGCTCCTCACTCATTTTCTAAACTGAGTTTTCCCAGGTTGTTACAAACACCTTCTATTCCTCCCAGTTGCAGTCACAGCAGGGGCATTTTATGGCTTGTCAAATTATTTGCAGCTAACCAACATGGTTTAATGCCTTCCAGCCTGCTCTGCACAGTACTGCATTCTTGTGCTGCCCTTTGGGGAAGAGTTAACCTCTTTTTTGTCTCATCGTGTGGGGCTTGAGTGAAAACCTGTCCCACATGGCCTTAGGTATTTGAATTCCCATTCCCAGGTGGTGGCCCCTGTTTGGGAAAAGTATGGAACCTTTGGGAGGTGCAGCTTAGATGGAGGAAGCCCTGCTGGTCACTGGAGGTCGGCAGGCTCTGAGACTGTAGAGCCTTACAACTCCAGTTCTTCCACACCCTCTCCCCCTCCCTCCTCCCTGCACTTGGAGTTCTCTGTTTCCTGAACTAGGTGCCTGCTGCCCTGCCAATCCCACATTTACAAACTCTTAATCCTCTGGAAAGATAAGCAAAAGTAAAGGTTTTTTTTTCCCTCCCTTTTGGTTATGGTATTTTATCTTGGCAATAAAAGTATCTAATACACACCAAATCATATCTTTTATCTCCAAAGTCTAAGTGCTGAGAGCTACCCAACATTTATGTGGTACGGAAGTTAAGAGGTTTTGCAATTTTATTTTTTTCAGTGAGGTTTTAAAGAAAATAATCTTGATGTTTTCCCACCTATTGGACACACTTATAAAGAAAAAAATATAACACTATTTTTTATGGCTAGGCCATGTGTCTAATTAAATTCTGACCTCCAAAATGCCAGCCACTCTCTCCGCAATGCCAAGGGGTTCTGTTTATCTTTGTTGTTGCTATGAAAACCTTACAAGTTGGGTTTCTTTTTTTTTTTTTTTTTCATCTTGCTTTGTTAGTTTTTTTAATTTGCAGTAGGAGGGTTAGGTTTGTTTTTAATTGGCCTTCAGGAGGGCTCGCACAACCAAAAGCTTTCTGTGACTGGTGTACAGTTGGAGTGCCAGGGCCCGCTGGATCGCTCACTCCGTGAACTGCTCTCTGTGTAAGTATGAAGCTTGACATTCCCAGCACCCATCCAAGCCTGGAACAAACCCATGACCGCAGTGCTGGGCATGCAGACAAGATGACAGCTCAGAATGCTGGCACTGTGAGCTCCACCTCCTGTGAGAACGGAGGAGTTGCAGAATGGAGAAAAGGAAGTGACAGAGAAGGACACTGGGTGCTGAACTCTGGGACACACATGTACTCATGCACGGGAACACACACACACACACACACACACACACACACACACACACACACAGTATGCCTCTACTGAAGTAATGGGCAGTTGACTCTCTTTCAACTATAAAATGTGAATGGATCAAGTACTAGGAGAGTAATTTATGACTCACCTTTTGCATAACTCATGTTAGAATATTCTGGGATATTTTAGCAGATGCAACTCCAATATTTTATGAAGAGCTATTTCCCCATGTTCCAGGAACTTTACCTGGAAAGCTGTGAACATGCTCCTACTCATTCCAGTTAGGGCACTGTCTTAGTCAGGGTTTCTATTCCTGTGCAAAACATCATGACCAAGAAGCAAGTTGGGCAGGAAAGGATTTAATCAACTTACACTTCCACATTGATGTTCACCAAAGGAAGTCAGGACTGGATCTCACACAGGGTAGGAAATTGGAGGCAGGAATGGATGCAGAGGCCATGGAGGGGTACTTCTTACTGACTTACTTCCCCTGGCTTGCTCAGCTTACTTTTTTATAGAAACCAAGACTACCAGCCCAGGCATAGCACCACCCACAGTAGTCTAGGCCCTCCCACATTGATCACTAACTGAGAAAATGCCTTTCAGTTGGATCTCATGGAGGCACTTCCTCAAGGGAGGCTCCTTTCTTTGTGATGACTCTAGCTTGTGTCAAGTTGACACACAAGACCAGCCAGTACAGGCATCAATGACAGAATAAAATATGACTTCATCAAAGTCCAAATGACTGAATCAATGAGTGTATGGCTTACCTAGAAAGCACAGGGGAAAGGCGTTAGCATTCCTTCTAGTCTCTGCCCAACAGTTACTTGGTAACAGCCAGATAGGCCTAGCTTGCTATAAAAGGGGCAGTTTGGCCCCCTCCTTGATCTCTCTGTCCGATCTCCCTCTAAACCTTTCTTTTTCCTCCTCCTCCTCCTCCTTCTCTTCCTCCTCCTCCTCCTCCTTCCCCAACCCCTCTCTCTGACTCTCTGTCTCTAGTCCCTTCTCAACTCCCCTGCGAATGCCCTAAATAAATTCTATTCTACACTATACCCATCGTGTGGCTGGTATCTCAGGGGGAAGGGATGCCCCAGCATGGGCCTGCCAAGGCACCTCTCCCACCTCACCATACCATGCTCTAAAAAAACATATCCTGGCTCTTTCTTTTTAAATATAAAACACAGCCAAAGGTTATTTGTAGGAGCGTGGGGGACTCCAAACACTATACCTCTGAGTCTTACCCCAGCATGGATGATTTCCCGATACGTTGCATACATGAAGTCACCAGCTTCTACACGCTGTGTCCTCTAGCACCTGAGACTACCATGACAGTAAATAACACATGATGAACTGGAAGTTCAGGAAGAAATGCCTAGCATGTCAAGAGGGCCCAATGTAGGGTTAGATTGTTTTCAAAGACCTATATTCAATGACAGTTTTTAAATGCTTTAATCTCCCTTGTAGCCCACCACCCACCAGAGGTGATAGAAAAGTAAAGGATATTAGGATACAGAGTAAGTGGATCTATTTAGAAATTGTTCTTTGGAACAAATCCCTTCTGTGTTGTCAGGAAATCAGCAGTATTCAGTTCACAGGCCATAGCAGTGTCAGTTCGATCCACTAGTAAACACTTCATGAATAAATCAGCAGACCAGTTCAGTGGTGCCTGGATAGCAAACATGACTCAGCAGTGGTGCCACTACCCAGTAGAAACAGCCAGGCCTCAGCCGAGTTGGCATGAGTCAGCAGGAGGAACCAGAACTTTCAGGGACACCACGAGAAGTTCTCAGCAAAGACTCGAGACCAAGACGTGTTGCATATGCAAGCAAGCCTCCATCACTGTCTGTTGGGATCTATTTATACTCCCTTCTGTCTTAGTCTGGGTTTCTATTCCTGCACAAACATCATGACCAAGAAGCAATTTGGAGAGGAAAGTGTTTATTCAGTTTATACTTCCACACTGCTGTTCATCACCAAAGGAAGTCAGGACTGGAATTCAAGCAGGTCAGGAAACAGGAGCTGTTGCAGAAGCCATGGAGGGATGTTCCTTACTGGCTTGCTTCCCCTGAATTGCTCAGCCTGCTATCTTATAGAACCCAAGCCTGGCAGCCCCGAGATGGTCCCACCCACAAGGGGCCTTTCCCCCTTGATCGCTAATTGAGATAATGCCCCACAGCTAGATCTCATGGAGGCACTTCCCCACCTGAAGCTCCCTTCTCTGTGACAACTCCAGCCTGTGTCAAGTTGACACAGTACACCCTCCAAACACCACGTGTCCTCTACAGGTCTTGCCTCAGCATGTAAGTCTGTCTTAATAAAACTCACGTGAGTCTGTATCAGCTGGCATCACTCTGCCAATCGGCTCGAGTCTGTGGAAGCAACAAGAAGCCGGCACCAAAAGCCGGCAGAGCACCACAAAAGATTTGTGTGTTTCTTTCTATGAAGTCACAACAAACAGAGCTCAGCTACACACTGTAAGGCGGACCAATACATGTGTGTCTTCAGTGAAGAATTCTTCATCATGTGTCCTTTCACCTGAGCCTGCTTTAGGAAAATGTTCGCTCATGTGTCTGCTTTAGCAAAACATCCTTTCACCTGTGTCCACTTCAGGAAAACACTCCTTGATGTGTCTGCCCCAGCAAAACACCATCCAACACAACTGACTCTCCAAAGAACCCTTAAGTTCCACTTCAGTCCAATAGTGACTCATCCTGGAATAGAATGGAAACCGTCAACAGGCCTAGCCTTCAGGATGTTTTGCATATAGTCGCATATGCTTTTGATGAAGATGTTAATAGCCATTATAGTCATAGGAAAGTGCCTCACAGCATCCCAAGATTGGAATCTAATCTAAAAACTCTTCTTTTAGTGTCTGGTATAACACAATATTGCAGAAAATAATTTTTTAAAAAAATCCATGCTATTGCCCACAAGACACGGGCGAGCATAGCTGGCCTGGTCTCATCTCGTGGAGACTCTCTTACTCAGAGCCCTGAAATCTCTCCACCCATTCACTAGGTTCCCACTGGCAGGTCACAACCACAACAACCCCGTGCTTCAAAATTCCCTTTCTGTCCAGTTAATAAAACACTCTGTCATCTATCCTAACTTGAAAGACTTATAATTCTGGCTATTTTACCCATAACGGCCAGCCCACCCGTGCATTGCTGGCAATAGCATAGTTTATTTATTTACTTACTTATTTATTTTATTTCCAGCAACAGCACAAACCTGGAATCCCAGTGTTTGGGAGCTGGAGGTAAAGAGGCTCAGCCTGGGATTCCTGTCTAAAACACAAACTATAATAGCAAATACCGATAACACTGGTACATAGTGATATAACCAACTTCATTCTCATTTGATTTGATACCTGTGCCAGAGAGGGAATGCTTTTTTTTTTTATTTTATTTTCCCTCTAGAAATTGTCTTTATTGTATCTCATGGGCTTTGTTACTTGCATTTTCTTTATTATTCATTTATAGAATATTTAAATTTTTGTTTGTTTTTGTTTTTTTCCAATTTTATTAGATATTTTCTTCATTTATGTTTCAAATGCTATCCCAAAAGTCCCCTATACCCTCCCCCCACCCTGCTCCCCTACCCACCCACTACCACGGCTTGGCCCTGGCATTCCCCTGTACTGGAGCATATAAAGTTTGCAAGACTAAGGGGCCTCTTTACCCAATAATGGCTGACTAGGCCATCTTCTGTTACATATGCAGCTAGAGACATGAGCTCTGGGGGTACTGGTTAGTTCATATTGTTGTTCCACCTATAGGGTTGCAGACCCCTTCAGCTCCTTGGGTACTTTCTCTAGCTTCTCCATTGGGGGCCCTGTGTTCCATCCAATAGATGACTGTGAGTATCCACTTCTGTATTTGCCAGGCACTGGCATAGCCTCACAAGAGACAGCTATATCAGAGTCCTGTCAGCAAAATCTTGCTGGCGTATGCAATAATGTCTGCGTTTGGTGGCTGATTTGGGATGGATCCCCGGGTGGGGTAGTCTCCGGATGGTCCATCCTTTCACCTCAGCTCCAAACTTTGTCTCTGTAATTCCTTCCATTGGTATTTTGTTCCCCATTCTAAGGAGGAACAAAGTATCCACACTTTGGTCTTCCTTCTTCTTGAGTTTCATGTATTTTGCAAATTGAATCTTGAGTATTCTAAGTTTCTGGGCTAATATCCATTAATCAGTGAGTGCATATCATGTGAGTTCTTTTATGATTGGGTTACCTCACTAAGGATGATATCCTCCAGATCCATCCATTTGCTTAGGAATTTCATAAATTCATTGTTTTTAATAGCTGAGTAGAACTCCATTGTGTAAATGTACCACATTTTTGTATCCATTCCTCTGTTGAGGGACATCTGGGTTCTTTCCATCTTCTGGCTGTTATAAATAAGACTGCTATGAACATAGTGGATGGAGCATGTGTTCTTATTACCAGTTGGAACATCTTCTGGATATATGCCCAGGATATATGCTGGATCCTCTGGTAGTACTATGTCCAATTTTCTGAGGAACTGCGAGACTGATTTCCAGAGTACAAGCTTGCAATCCCACCAGCAATGGAGGAGTGTTGAGAGGGAATTCTTATACAACACTATAAACCCAGTCAGAAGCCCAAGGCCTGGAGGCTCTGATAAGGGCATATCATTTTTTTGTGCACTGTGTAATGTTACTCTTGAGTTATTCAAATGCTGATATCTTGTTTCAATATCCCTCTGCCCTCACATCTTGTTTCCATCCAGACACAGCATTGCAATGCTTATGTCTAGAATCTGCTGTCTCAAATGTGTGTAAACACTTCTTACCATTTATTCTCTGCCTTATCAATAAAAGCTCATCACCCAATGGCTGGGCAGAGGAGAGAGAGTGTGTGTGTAGGAGAGGGTCTGAGAAAACACCAGGAGAAAAAAAAAATCTGAAGCCTGAAAAGCCAGATCAATATTAAACTGCAAATATCACGGTACTGGGGCAAGGAGGTCGCCAGATTAGCATAGGGAAATAAGGAAGTTCATTGAATTGCTCAGTATTGAGATTGAGTTTAAATCAAACTTAGATTCTCTGTGTCATTACCAGGGCTCTCAAAGATAAAGAGACGTACGTACTGCCTGATTAGTTTACTACCTATGCTTATGTTGGGGTTTTGTCTTTTACTGTCTATTGTAATGCTACGTGTAGGCCCCCAAGACCTGGGATCTGCATGTAGCTCCTGTGACACTCCCCCCCCCCAAGTTATTTCTGATTGGTAAACAAAGATGCCAACAGCCAATGGTTGGGCAGAAGAGACATAGGTGGGGTTTAGGTTCCCAGGCTTGGGGTCAGAGGAGGACAAGAGGAGGAAGGAGAAGCCACCATGGGTTTGGAGTCAAGAGAGTATGGCCCTGTGGGCTGGCCAATTGGAGTTAAGAGCAGCCCAGAGGAAACATACTAAGTAATAACACAGGATTGTCCATAGGAAAGTAGAGGGTAAATACCTGTCCAGCTCTTGACCTGTTTAAAACTTATTGTAAATATAAAGGCTGAGTGAACTTAAATGGTCTAAGGCAGGCCAGGATTTAAATAATTACTACAACACACTTACATTAAAATAATTAATGTTATGCCCTGGCAGCTGCCCTCCCTGGTGAGTGCACCAATTATTGCTGCCTTTGCTGCCACCTTCCACTGCCACAGGAGCTCAGCTTCTCAGACCTTCCAACAGGGGCTGAAGATCAGTAGTTCCCCAGGAATTCTTTCAGCCTTCAGCATTAAGTTGGGACTGATAAACCATCTCTCCTGATGGACTTAGATGGGACCAGGTTTTCAGCCTCTCCAACCACTGCTTGTATGTTCAGCCCGTGCAATGTAAGCCAATGTAGTAAACACCCACTGGGAAGCACATTCATGCTGGCTGATACAGAGAAGCTGAGTGATTCTCCATCTCCACAATGCTCGCTTTCTCTCTCTCTCTCTCTCTCTCTGCATTTACTTTCATTGAAGTCTATAAAGTACATACAAGTACTTCTGTCTAAATTTCAAAACACTGTCCCATTTTCCAGCTTATTTTGATTAGATATTATGATGTTGGACTGCAGCTGTAGTTAAGAAAGCAGATGGTCCGTTGACGGACCTATATCTGCGAGATGAAAAACTGGTTTTGTATTTAAAGCTAGGAGAGCAGTCCCAGACAGCTGCCCAACTGTCCCCTCAGCTATTGGCCCTCTGAGACACAGGACAAGTCCTATCTGTTTCAAAGGCTCAGCTGGATAGGGTTTCCTGGTGTTTTTCCCAGCTGGAACACTCTGGTCAAGAGTTTAGTCAAGTCCATTTGGTTGCTTGTTACACAGGAAAGAACAGAGCAGCTCAATGTGAAACACAGCTTGTTGGGATACAGGTTGCCTCTTATACCCTAAGAGTTCTGTCTTAATTTCCAAATCTGGGTTGAGTAGGAAACAGAAAAGAAACCCTCTAAATCAGGGGTCTTAGACACATGGGTCGAATGGACAGCCAAGACAGTAAGACTTGGTGAGAATACTGTGGAACAAAGTGGGTAGAGCAGGTTCTTGAAGCAAGGACAGCAGGGAGTCTGGTATACGTCAGGCAGGGGAGCCTCCTAGTATCTCATAAAGTCCTACTGAGAGACTCAGCCTTACCTTACAAACTGGGAAAATTATTTCATGATTTCCCAGGTAGCCATTTCTTTAGACCCCAGGACTGTGAATCAATCTCTAGACAGAAGATGTCATGAAAGACATCTGAAAATGAGATCAGATCCAGTTCACAGTTGAGGGAAGAATGCCTGGCTTGACACCCCTGCCTGAACAGGTGTTTCTCCTGCCTGCCTGCCTGCCTGCCTGCTTGCCTGCCTGCCTGCCTGCCTTGCACTCTGAGCTTTGCTTTCAGAGCTCCTTGGTCAGAGAGCATTCTTTGCTGCATTGAGTGAAAGCCTTTAAGGTTAGTTCACTGGACTCAAGCATCCATGGCAAAGGATTTTCCTTCCGAACAGCCTCACTCCGGGAGAGTAATGGTCGTATCCAAGTCCAGCAGGCAGAGCTCTCATTTCTAAAACTAACTGATGTTTTACTCCTAGGGGAGTGCCAAAGTGGGTACTCCAACATTGGCCTGCACACAGGGGCTAAGGTCCCAGGAGGGATTAAGTCTAATGAAGAGCTTCCCGAGCCTGACCTCCTGATGGTATCAACAGTAGCATAACTCTAAATCCTCAAAGTTAGGAGAAAGAGATTGAAGAGAGATTTGAGACTTTAAATGAGAAATGTCCTCCATAGGCTCATGTATTTGAACACTTGATTCCCATTTAGTGGTGCAATTTGGGGAGGTAATAGAACCTTTAGGAGGTAGAGCCTTGGCTATAGGAAGCACATCACCGTAAATGAGCTTTGAGGGTTTATGGCTTGACCACATTCCACATTCTCATTCTCTCTCTCTCTCTCTCTCTCTCTCTCTCTCTCTCTCTCTCTCTCTCCTTCCTGCATGAATAAGAATATGATCAAATAGCTTTCTGCCACTATGCTTTGCCCCCATCAAGGATTCTAGCCCTCTGGAACCATGACCCCAAATAAACCCTTTCTTCTTATAGCTGCTTTAGGTCATGGTGTTTTATCACAGCAACAAAAGTTACCAATACAAGCAGTCAGAGTTGTGCAGTGTGAAGACTCAGTCTCTGTCAGTGCCTTGAAAATATGAAGATGACCAGGATCCGTGGCCACAGCAGCCTCCAAAGAAAATGCAAATCATAGCCTATGTTCCCTAGAGTTTGCAACATGGACCCATTTTGTGTGTCACTCTTGATTTGGGCCCAGTGAGAACCACATCAGACTTGTATCATGTCTGTTGTATGTTTGTTTCTTAGTACAACTGAATCTGCAGCACTCTGCTGCAAAGGCACTAGGAAACTAATTCAATGGTTTGCCTCAAGGTTTGTTGCTCTGTGTTACTTTGCAATGGCATAGTCCCCACTTTGAAGGCCTTCAAAGCTATGAGTTGGGTTTTTTTTTTTTTTTTTTGCTTTAATTTTTCTTCTCCTCCTCCTCCTCCTTCTTTGTTTTTGTTTGCTCATCATTTGTGACAGAAACTCATACAGCTCATTGTAGATGTGAACTGATTATTACAGCCGTGGATGATCTTGCTCCTGACGCTCCCATATCCACATCAATCAGCCCTTCTTGAATTCTAGTTTCCAATCCTGTAAGGATCAGATGGACAAGCTTCTGTAATGTATGAAACTGGCTCTTTCAGAAAATGTTATGTTGCTGGATTGTGGAAGATTATTCTTTCAAACTAGGCATGGCCACTGTGGATGCTGACTGGGTGGTTCCCAGCAAACCTGAAATGCTCTGTCAATCATGTTGGTGGAGCCCAATAGAATCCAGTTTCCCGTGAGACTCTCCCTCAGTCGCCCTGACTAGGCTCACCCAAGGAATTTTTCTTTGTTTTCATTGTAGTTAAGTTTCAACATTCCACTGATCATGAGTTTTGCTTTTCAATACTTTGAAGCATCTTTTAAACTTCTGTTTAGTTTCCTATTTTTTTTTTCATTTTTTCTGATGGAATCCATACTTAATTTATGAGACAGGTTTAAGATGGCTGTTTTAAATCCTTGTCAGATAAGGCCAACACACATTTTCTTGGTTGGTTAGTTTACTTGGTTTTTGTTTTGTTTGTGGTTTTTGTGTTTGTTTTGAGTCAGGAGAAGAGTTCTTCTCTTAGTTGTCACTAGTTTGAACAGTTTCTTTTTCTTCTAATGTTATGTCAAATGCTTCACTATACACAAGAAGCTCAGACATTGGGTCTTATCATTACATTCCCCTGAAAAAGACTTCTAGAGTGCTTCACTTTCAACTCACACAGAACGCAGTGGAGACAGTCTGAAACAGGATCTTCTGATCCCAAGTCTAACTACAAGTTTATCATGATTGATGTTTTGTTAAGAACATTCAATTCTCCAAAGTCTTAATCACAAGATAAGGGATTCAATAAATTAATGAGGATCAATAATTCCATTTTTCCCCACAGGTAAAATATATAATAAACAGCATCCTCGTTACTATAAAGAGAGTCAGGTGCAGATACTTACATCCAGCCAATGGACAGAAGCCAGGGACGCCTATGGTTGAATTAGGGGAAAGCTGGAAGAAGCTGAGGAGGAGGGTGACCCCATAGGAAAACCAGCAGTCTCAACTAACCTGGACCCCTGAGATCTCTCAGACCCTGAGCCACCAACCAGGCAGCATACACTAGCTGATATGAGGCCCCAACACACATATACAGCAGAGGACAGCCTGGTCTGGCCTCAGTGAGAAAAGATGCACCTAACCCTTGAGAGAGACTTGAGGCCCTAGGGAGTGGGGAGATCTGGTGGGTGGGGAATGGACACCCTCTTGGAGATGGGGGAGGAGGAGGAAAGGGATGAGGAACAGTCAGATGGTGGACCAGGAAGGGGATAATGACTGGACTGTAAAAAAAGATTAAGAAATAGTAATAATAATGATAATGATAATAATAATAATAATAAAAGATCTGATGATAAGACTTGTATTCTAGATTCATTTCTATCGCTGTGACAAAAGTGACATTAGGAAGGAGGGTTAATTTGAATTGGGGAGGAGGGTTTATTTGAATTGAGGAGGAGGGTTAATTTGAATTACAAATCTACAGTGGAGCTCATAATTTGGGGGAAATAAAATCAGGAAGAAAAAACACACAGATCCTTGTTTGGGCCGCTGGCTAGGGAATGGTAGAATGCTGCATCTTCCCTATCAATCAACAATCAAGGCAGTTCCCTCACAGATGTGCCAGCAGAATTACCAGAGTCACATAATTCCTAGTTAAGACTGCTCTCCCAGACAACTCTAGGTTGCATTGAGTTGACAGTGAAAACCAACTTAGCTCACATTTATGAAAAATTAGTATAGGAATTTTATAAAAACCAGCCTCTATTAACTCTTAATGAACTGAAGAAACATGAAGAAAGTAAAGAAGGAGAGAGGGAAGGCACTCAGGGTGGAGGCATTCTGGATTGACTGGGAGGGAGGCTGTCTATAGTCAGAGTGCTTGGTCCTGGGCAGAAGTTTGCTGAGGTTGAGCTATAGTCAGTCCTGTGCACTGTGGGAAAATCCATCGCATGATAGACCCCGTGGTCAGGACAAGAGACATGCAGACACGGGGCATCTAGAATCTCTGTCACTGGACTGTGGATCTATGTGCATTATATCAGCATTTCAGATTGAAATCAAAATGCTAAGCCAGATGGAATGGTACACCCTATACTCCCATCACACGGGAGGCTGAGGCTGCCATGAGTTGGAGACCAGTTTACTTTACATCAAAAGGAAAGGAAGGAGAAAACATTAAAATTAAAGTTTGGGGGGCTGGTGAGATGGCTCAGCGGGTAAGAGCACCCGACTGCTCTCCCGAAGGTGATAAGTTCAAATCCCAGCAACCACATGGTGGCTCACAACCATCCGATCTGGCTCCCTCTTCTGGAGTGTCTGAAGACAGCTACAGTGTACTTACGTATAATAAATAAATTAATTAAAAAAAAAATTAAAGTTTGTAGCGAGATTTAAGTCTAACTAAGTATTTTGAATTCCTTCTGTTCTGATGTGCATATTCCTCTCTGGTCAGTACGGTGGGATCAGGAAGGATAGCTGGAGGATCACTGACTTTGCCCCTTGAGTTCAAATCCATTTTCTTTCCGTTGCAAAACAATGTTGCATCGGGTTTCAATTTACTTTATTTGGGACTCCAACTGCTACACACTCACACAGGACAAGATCATCAGCTAAAGTCATTTAGGTTGTAATGGGGGCGGGGGTGGATACAACACACCTAGAGCCAACTTTTGCTGCTAACAACCTAGAGCAAGCAGCAAAAGGCTCTGCTGGAGAAGAGAGCCAGCTGCAAATTAGAATGGCTGCCATGCTATTTTCTGTCATTTTATCCAAGGCCAACAGTGTCTCAAATCTTTGTCTTGTCTATTTTTTTTTCTCTCTCTCTCCCTCTTTCTGGCCAGATAAAACAGGTTAGAAGTGACCCGGCTCCAATCTCAATTTACTCGAAACATTTTCTGAAACAACACTTGCCCGAAGTGACCTTTCTAACAGGTGACTCCAATTGTGCCATACTCCAGTTCAAAAAAAAAAAATCCTTCCTTTCCATAAGGGAAGGCACCCAGTGAGCCCAACTGTGTCTGTCTTTGTTGGGACTTCATGCCTGCTGTTTTCTGTCTCTCCACCAATAAGTAGATAAAAGTTCCTCCCCACAAAGAAAAATCCAGGATCAAAAAACAGCTTGATTGAATTCTACCAAACACATGAGTAAGGACACTACAAAGGACATACACATACTCCTCCGCTGTGTAGGAAGGAATCTGCGTGTGTAGGAAGGAGTCTGTGAGCTCCCTGCTAATGGTTTGTTTGTTCTGTGTTAAGCTTCATTATAAATGTTATCTAAGGAACTAACTAGCTCAGGAGAAGCACAAGACTTGGGCACTAGTGTTTGGGCCCCTCCTCCTGCTCTGGAAGGGGTGCTATGGAGAAGCACAGCAACACTATAAATCTCAGACAAGGGTGGACCTCACCAGTGGGGCATGATTACACCTCGGAACAACTGGCTGCCTTTGTTTCCCCTTAGTCAGTAATTGTCTGGTTAAAGGCCCACTCTAACCAAGAAGATGACTGCGATTGATGCCTGCTGGCAAAGGATTAACCACAGCTCAGGGCAGGACCCATAAAAACTTACGAAGCTAGATGTACCAGCAAGCAAAGTTCTGTCTCCATCACTCAGTCAAGTCCTATTTATACCCTCCAAACATCACCCATCCTTCACATGCCTTACTTCAGCACAGGTCTTGCCTCAGCATGTGCATCCAGTCAGCCAGAGTATGCAGAATCCCCACAAATGCAGCTCAACTATGAAACGTAAGGAGAACCAATACTCGGGAATTGTTAGCAAAGAATCCTTCATCACATGTCCTTTCACATGCTTGCTTTATCAGAACATCCGCTTTCCTGTGTCTGCTTCAGTGAAATGTTCCTTCACAAGTCTGCCTTAGCTTTTCACCTGTGTCCACTTCAGGGAAACACTCCTTCACGTGTTTGTCCCAGAAAAGCACCATCCAACACAACCGACTCTCCAAAGAACCCTTAAGTTTCCACTTCAAAAGAAGTACTCCATTACCTGGTTTCAAAGCACATCACACAAAGCTAGAACAGTCAAAAAAAAGACATTTGGGTCAATGGGTCAAAACATAAGAGCCTCACATGTCCAGCCACCTGAGCTTCTGACAAAGGTCAATAGAATTTGCATATGATGATAGTTTTCAATGAACAGTGTCGCAGAAATTGGAGATTTGTTTGTGGGACTGAAAGACATATGTTGTAACGGTTATACAAGTTGTCCGTAAACAGCTTGCAGGCTTTGGTGATAAAGCTACTAGAAGAAAACATTGAAAATCCTTCAAGACATAGACCAGGGAAAATGTATTTCATCTCAAAGGCACAGGATACAAAAGCAAAGATAACAAGTGGAATTGTATCAAAATAAAGATGTTTTAAACAGCAAATGACCAACGTGATCAAGGGCCATTCCACAGAGTGGGAGAACTTGCAGGTTCTTTCTAGTAAGGGGTTACTATCCAGAACTCAGTTACTATAAGAACTCAGTCAAATAGCAAAATAATAACAATAGTTCTCTTAAAAATGGGCCAGAAACCTAAATAGACTTTTCTTTTAACAGGTACAAATGGCTAGCAGGTACATGAATAAAGGCTCAGTATCCCTAATCACCAGGGAAACGGAAGTCAAAACCACAGAGAGCTATTCTCTTATTCCATGTAGAAAGACTGTCACCAATTGTGTCTGGAAGAAAAAAGGAAGCTTTGCACACTGTTGCTGTGAATACAGCTTAACACAGCCACTAAGAAAGCAGTTTGGAGGTCCCTCAACAAAAAGGAATAGACCATGACATGATCCAGCCATGCAAGGGAAATCCAAAGGAAAGAGTATGTCCACGGGAAGTAAACTCAGTCTGCTGGAGAGACAGTTGCACCCCTGTGTTTGCTGCAGCACAAGGCACATAAACAGTGGGAGAAGGAACTGAGATGTCTGCTGGCACTTAGATGAAGAAGCACTGCTGTGCACACATACACTATGCACACATACACATACACTATGCACACATACACTATGCACACATACACTATGCACACATACACTGTGGAATTCGGGTGGGTCACGACAGGAACGAGGACTTGCCATTTTCAAGCACACAGGGAATAAAGGTCACCATGTTAAGTGAAATACGTCATGCACAGAAGCAGCTCATTGTCACACCGACCTGTGGGACGTGAAAGTGATGATCTCACTGCAGGTGCCAGGAGATAGGGGTCACTAGAGACTGGGGACAGAGAGGGTTGGAAATAGGGAAAGATTAGTAAGTGGGTACTAGGTTTCAGTTGGAAAGGAGCAAGAGTTCAATAGAATTGGAAAGGCATAGGATTTCCCCAGTAGGTTTAGTGCCTAGAAGAGCCCTGTCTATGATAAGCGCTATCCCATTTCAACAGGCCTGTGTACAACACTTCTATGAGTGCTACTATATCAAGATAAGTGGATAATGTAACATTATTTCCCCCAAACTAAAAGAAAGGTGTCTGAATATTTTCACCACAAAAACATAATAAATGTTTAAGGAGCTAGGTATGCTTATGCTGAGTCAAACACTGTATAATTTAGGCATGTACCAAAACATCACTCTGTACTTCGGTTTTAAAAATATATAAAGAAGTCTGGAGAGGTGGTTAAGAGCACACACTGACTTGGGTTCAGTTCCCAGCACCCACGCTAAGCAACCCACAAACACTGAAACTCCACCTCCAGGGAATCCAATGTCATCCCCTGGCTCTCCAAATCACCTTCATTCACAGGGGTTCGCATGTAAGTTCAATGCGAACTCAAACACACATGCCAACATATGACTTAAAAATAAACCTTAAAAAGATAAGGTACAACAAATGTTTAAAACATACACAGAGATGAACTTGTCAGGAAGATGGTGAGATTTTATGAAGTCAGACATGTAGAAAATACAACATTTTAAATGTATAGTTGGGTATTTTGAAATAACAGCAATACTCCCCCCCATGTGATCCAACAACTATTGGCTTTTGATTAACTAAGAGTCCCAGATGAGAGAGAGAGAGGAAACATAACCAGAGGACAGAAATACCAGAGATCTTTGTCCAGGGCAAAGCTGAGTGATGCCTGGTGTCAGATGTGATCTCACAGTGTTAACTGAAGACGGATGTGTAACTGAGTAACCAGGAGAGACTTCAGACTAGACTCCATGGCAACAGCCCATGCCTAGCAACCGGGAGTCTCTGCTTCAGCAACTAGAGCATCAAACTGGCTTTTTAGGTCCTGGCCAGTTTAGTGGAGGAAGGTCATATTGCTTTTATCCAGAGAAATGACTTCTCTTGGGAGGAGAGGTGCTAACACACAATTGGCCTGCATCACTCCACAATTGGAAGGGCACAGGGCTACCCACCGGGGCTATCAGCTCACAGCTCTTCCGAAGATAGTGTCATCCCATTTAGACAGGCCTATTAAGGCCTATTTATCGAGGGTTCACTTGGAAGTTCAACGCACTAAAACACATGTTCCAGTTTTCATTCTCTGAAGCAGATTTAAATGTCTGTTTTAGGGGTTTCGAGGTGCAGATAGTCTAGTTAACTTAAAATTACGAAATTACTGCATTCCTGAAGTCATCTTAGAACGGGTTCATTTTTTTTTTCTTTCAGTTACAAAATTGATCTTTTTTCTTCTCTTTGGAATAATGATGTCTTCTTTTCTTTCATTTTTCTGAGACACCTTCATTCTGTGGTCCAGACTTGTCTGAAACTCACCATACAGTTCCAGGATGGCCCTGCTCTCGTGATGAGCGTGCCTAAGCTTCTCTCCAGTAGAAATTGAAAGTAAAATCAATAAGCTACTTAAACACTTGCTGGCGTTTGTGCATCCTCTTTGAAATACTAACTATTCAAGCCCTCTGCCTCATTTTTAATCAGGTTACTGGATTTTTGTTTTGTTTGTTTGTTTGTTTGTTTTGGTTAGGGTTTTGTGTGTGTGTGTTTTAAATTTATTTTGTCTGCTTGTTTGTTATTTTGCCTGTGTAATAATCAGGATTCCACTGGAGAGGTTGAGAATCCAGTACTACATGAGGCTGGGTGCCTTAGCAGTCCCAGTATAGAACCAAAAACCTGGAGAGTTCCTAGAGAGCCCCTGATGGAAGCCTGGAAAAGGTGACTCTAATATCAGTGAAGCAAGCCGCAGCAGCAACAGGACAGATTCACTCAGCAGCAAACAGGAGGCTAGATCAGAGAAACTGGAGTAATCTTTCTCTGCCAGGCTGCTTTATAATATGGCTCTGTCTTAGTTAGGGTTTTACTGCTGTGAACAGACACCATGACCAATGCAAGTCTTATAAAAACAACATTTAATTGGGGCTGGCTTACAGGTTCAGAGGTTCAGTCCATTATCATCAAGGTGGGAGCATGGCAGGATCCAGGCAGGCATGGCACAGGCAGAGCTGAGAGTTCTATATCTTCATCCTAAGGCTGCTAGTGGAAGACTGACTTCCAGGCTACTAAGGTGAGGATCTTATGCCCACACCCACAGTGACACACCTACTCCAACCAGGTCACACCTATTCCAACAAGGCCACACCTCCAAATGGTGCCACTCCCTGGTCCAAGAATAAACAAACCATCACAGGCTCCTACCAGAAAGTGTGGCCCGTAGTAAGGGTCGGTCTCTCCACATCCATTAAAACAACCAGAGCAATGCCTCAGTTAAAGCTCCCCGCTCACAGATTCTAATCAGTGGCCAAGTTCGCATCAAAACCTACCATCGCAGTTTCAAATATAGTTAGGATGCAGGACTCTTACAGGATTTATAGTTTGCAAATATTTTCTTCTAAATTGTGTGTCTCCACTGAGAAGCATGAAACTGGGTGGCTCCCAGCCTCACTGGCTGCCTTCTTCCCTGCACAGTGTCAGTTGTTGTTGTTGTTATTTTGTTTTGTTTTGTTTTTTGGCTACAGAAGTCCCAGCAGACTTTTTGGCTTGCCGTAGCCCTGACTGTGTGTTGGGGCTTCTGGAGCCTGTGATTTGGGTGTGAAGTCTAGTAAGTCATTGCCAGGGTAAATGGAGGGTTTGCCTGTGTTCTCCCAAGAGATTTATGTTTGGAGGTCTGAAGTCCATGTTTCTCTTATTTTTAATAGCGTAAGATAGAGGTTAGCTTTCCTTCTTCTGCATGATGATATCCAGCTTCCCACAGCAGTCAACTTAGGAGACGGTTCTCTTAACATACGTACTGTGTACTATATCCTGTTGATGATGTACATTTGGAGTTAACACCAGTCTCTCTTTTTAAATTCTACTGGGCTCTCTCTATATAAAGATATATCCTATTATGTCATGACCACAAGTTTTCAGTTACTGTAGCTTTGTGATATACTCTGGAATCAAAATACACAGAGATACCAGGTTTTGGAAGGCATGTGCAGGGAAGAGAAGACACGGTGTTAAAACATCCTTATTATCCAGGGTTACTTATAGATCCAATGATGTTCCCAACAAACTTCAAGACTATTTTTAGGTAAATAACAAAAGATAACTGTGAAATTTATGTGGAGTCTCTGGAGCAGTTCTGATCCCCGAGGAAGCCCAGCCTTCCTCTCTGTCTGACTCTTTGTGTTCCTTGAAAAGATGTTAGCAGTTCTGATCCCAGAGGAAGCCCCACCTTCCTGGCTCTGATCACCCACCTCAGGAAGCCAGACCTTCTTCTCTGTCTAACTGGTTCTTTGTGTTCCTTGAAAAGATGTTGTCTTAGTCAGGGTTTCTATTCCTGCACAAACATCATGACAAAGAAGTAAGTTGGGGAGGAAAGGATTCAGCTTACAAGTCCACATTGCTGTTTATCACCAAAGGAAGTCAACATTGGAACTCAAGCAGGTCAGGAAGCAGGAGCTGATGTAGAGGCCACGGAGCAGTACTGCTTACTGGCTTGCTTCCTCTAGTTTGTCCAGCTTGCTTTCTTATAGAACCCAGAACTACCAGCTTAGGGATGGCACCACCCACAATGGACCCTCCCACCCTTGATCACTAATTGAGAAAATGCCTTACAGCTGAATTTCATGGAGGGGTTTCCTCAAGGGAGGCTCCTTTTTCTGTGATAACTCTAGCTTGTGTCAAGTTTACACACAAAACCAGCCAGTTACAGATGTTATTATTTTCAGAATGTCTTTTATTTTTTTCTTTGACATTTTCATACATATATATAATCATCCAGTTGTAATCATCCTCAAATCTTCCTCCCCATGCCCCAAGATCCCCAATGTGTCCTGTGTCCCCTTTCAACACTCACAGCCTCTCCATTTTTCTTCTGTAATCCACTAAATTCAATTGGTTCTGCCTTTTAGAATATTGACTGATCTTATTGCCTTGATCTTGTGCCAGAAATGAGATCTTCAGTGAGTTCATAAGTGAAACGGCCTGTCCCATCCAAAAGACAGCATTTAAAATGTTATTTCATTAACTCATCTACTATCCAGAAGTCAAAGACCTTTGCCTACTGAATATGGTCATTGCTCATGATTTTACTAATAGAATGTCTCAAAATTTTAAATTTACTTAAAATTTCAATTATTTATTATCATGTCTGACAGCAGAATTGAAAGCATGAACCAAAAATGTCTAGTCACCTGTGACAGCCACACATCCTTGTTACGTTAGAAGTACCTTTGTGGATGGGTGCATTTCCACATCTCACCCATGTGCCATCCCAGAATGACTGGACCCTTTCTTTATTCCATAGCTAATATGCTTTTGGAAATAGACCTATATCCTGAAATTGATTACAAATTGATGACTTTTATTCAAAGCAACATCAGAACTTAATTTCCTTCACCCTACAATATTTGGAATTTTGCTTTGATCAGAATAAGGTTCCAATATAAGACCATTATTGATTGATTGAAAGCCATTTACTATATGAGGTAGAATACAGTCTGAAGACTCCACGTATGAATCAACTTTGACTCTCTGTGACATGTTTCCAGGTTTAATAATGTCTTGTGTTCAATGGTGTCCTGGGACTAAGTATCCATCTTCATTGTCCAGATACTAAAGAAACCTTTATTAACAGTGGCCTTTGTGGAAACTAGAATAAAGTTCATTCACTAAAGCTGCTGATGAATGCTCTCAGCCACCAGGAAAGGTTATCCATCACTAGAAGGCTCAAAGTCTAAGAGGACTGTCCCTAATGTGATTGTGTGGGGAGCAGGCACGGCCGCATGGGCCAAAGATGGTGCCTGGCTTTATGCCAAGCCCCGTGACCTCGCTTGTTTATCTCAGTCTTAGTCATGCGCAGAAAAAGCAGCATGTAACTCATTGGAGAGATTAGCGCAACATCTCTTGATGCCATTCTATCAGCCAATCCTGCATGCTGCCTTGGATGTGCGTGTTTATGATTGGGTGGTGTAAGGTGGTGTGAGAATGGGAGTATAAATTGAGGGCAGCCCCAGATGAAGACAGACCAGCCAGGGGCCAGAGACCAGAGAGACCAGCCAGGGGCCAGAGACCAGAGACCAGAGACCAGAGTAGCAGAGAGAGACCAGATGAGGAGACCGGACCAGTGTTAGAGAGCACCAGCGTAGGAGAGCGCCAGCAGCATTAGGCCAGAGGGCAGGCCCAGATGAGGACAGACAGACCGGCCAGTGACCAGAGTAGATAGACCAGCCAGGGGCCAGAGAGCAGCTGTGTTAGGCCAAAGACCAGAGACCAGAGACCAGCATAGCAGCGTTAGGCCAGAGAGCAGCAGATGAGGAGACCAGCACCAGCGTTAGCCAGCCAGCGTAGGAGAGAGCAGAGTGAGTGAGTAAAGGGCTGCTGTGTGATACCTGAGAGAGAGAGAGAGAGAGAGAGAGAGAGAGAAGCAGAATAAAGTAGAGAGAAAGGCAAGCTGTGGAACCCGCCCTGCCGCTTCCCCCTTGTCATTTCTTCCCATGTTTCTGCTGGACCGGGATGTGGGAGCCGAATGGGCCCACGGCATGACTGCTCTCGTTTTTACCTTGTCATCCAAGATAATTTGCACCAGTGACAAGACAATCCACATTAACATCTCAGAAAGTACAAAGGGGGCACCAATTTCATATGCTGCTGTGGCTCACACTGATTAGCAAAGTCCAGAATACTTTTAGGGGAAAATACTTCAGTCAAAGGTTGTTGACTGCTCCACAAGAGCTTCTCTCCAGAAGGAGGAAGAGAGTCTCCCCTCATGGTGCTTGGCTCCCCTCATCCCCAGAGGAGGCAGAGAGTCATCCACTAGAGCAGTGTGCTCAACCTATTAGTACAGTCTGATTTCCTGTCACTAATGCCATTGGATTTCTTTTAGAATGAGGGACAGAGATCACACAGTGGTCACTAAGGACAGTTTTGTTTTCATTAGAACACTGAATCGGAAGTTGCATTCTTTTCTCACCCCCCTGGGCAACACCCACACCCAGAGGTACACAGCATTTGCTCCTTTTACAGGCCTGCCTGGCATCTGAATTCATCACAAACCTTCTTGCCTCAAACGAATAGATGGCCCAAGCACAAGGCCTCAGAAGGAGCAGTGGATCTTTGTTTCCATGGGAACTGAGAACACCACAAGCACTCAGACTTCTCTGTGGTGTTAGCGCTGCTTTCGTGGATGGGCACTGTAGCTAACGGGATGAATGAATTACCTCAGAGGTCTAAAGACATGAAATGTGAGGAAGATGGTGCGTTCACTGAGAATGCCAGCATCTGTGTAAATCCGGGACTTGAATTCTGGAACTCTTTGGTATCTTTGTAAATAAAGCAAGGATACAGAGCAAAGACTTGTGAAATTTAAAGCCAAATGAACTTTATCTTCTGGGTGTAAAGGATGTAGGTACAGAAGGAAGGATCAGTGCAGGTTTGGGGGTATCAGGTTCTGTCTTGGCTGAACAAGAGAATCACAGCAATGTCCTGACAACCTTCTCAACCCCTGATCCTCTTCACCTCTTGACCTCTGATCTACTTGATCTCTGACAGCTTTAGAGTGTCTGTATTCTTACCGTCTATAGCCAGAAGCAGGGTCAAGTTCTAACAGATGTGGAATCTGATGATTATGAGTGTGAATTTCAGCTGTAACTCACCAGTAGGGTTGGTCATGTCCAGACAGGGGTTGTTCCTGTCAGGTGAGGCAGGATGGAGGCCTGAGAAATGTGCATGTGTGGCAAAGAGCTGAGCCAGGAGAAAGCTCCAGCTGTCCTCACAAGTAGAGAATGTTTTCATTGACAACCTGCAAGTTGTTTTTGCAGAAAATCAAAATTTCATGAATGCTGAGAAAATGTATTGTTTGATGTTTTCAAGACAGAATGTGGTGGAAGAAAGTACCAGAGAAGGTATCCAGGCTCCTGCCATGGGAACTACTCCACATGCTTCAAGGACTGTCTCTTTGACAGGGTGATTCAAAGCCAGCTTCATCATCAAAGATCCTGCCAGCACAGGCAAGGATTCAGGAAACCTGCATTCCTGAAGCTGGAGCTCCACTCTGTCAAACTTGTAGGCAGTTCCACTGAAGAGTCTCCTTTACCCAGCAACTGTTCTTCTGAATAGAACGTTGGAGATGAATTTTGTGGATCTTGTAACTTTCTTAGTTTCCTGAGCCTTGTAAGTTTTTGGAATTTCCTGAGTCTTAATGAAAGCTCTTGATTTCTTCCTCCCTATAGGAGGTTATAGTGTGTCAATTTGGAAATTTAGAGGGAGTAGCCTCACAACAGTATAGACTATTGTAAAAATAAATGAGCCCAAAACTAAATACTCTGTGTTCCCAATTGTGCACATATGTAGTGTGTGTGTATAAGTGTGCATCTGTAAGTGTATGTGTTGTGTATATGGTTCATTATGTAGTTTTATGTGAGAGGGTGGTTTATACATTGTGAGATGTCTTATATAAACATCAGAGATGGTTTGTCTTTGTGTCTTATCACATTGTCATCCTAGAGATTAACTGTTAAGCACACACAGGAACTGTGACACCAGACAGTTTCAATGCATTGACAGTTCTCTTGCTCAGCAACTCTGGAGAAACAGTTAATAAACAAAGTCTGGTCCTAATGACAGAGGACATCTCTTCTACTGTCCCATCTGAACTACCATGACAATGGCTACAGCCAGCAGTGCACTTCAGGGTCAGAGCAGCAGCCTGATAAGGAAAGGGGACTCAGTTCAGGGCCAGAAAACAACATTCATAGAAATCCTTGTCATCAAATGGAGTTCTGACTGTTCAGTGTGACTGGGCATGGATATCCCTTCCTATGCCAGCTTCCCTCCCACATATATTCCATAGAGTTCTCTAGAATGTTCTGTAATAAAGGGCCAGTCTCAAACAGAGAAGACTCCCTTTCTGTGGGCTTCCCTAGTCAGTTCCACAGCAGTGGTCCTTCAATGAGAGGATAGTACTAGCTCCCCTTGCCACTAAGTTACCCCTAAGAATAAAGATTCCCAGGTCCCAAAAAGGAGCTTTTCGAGAAAAACTAGGATTAATATATTTGAAGAATGAAAGACTGGCTTGAAGATGTTTGACTTCACTTCTTGCCTGTCTTCTGAAAGATAACTGTGTGGGGTTATGTCAGGACTACACTGCACTGAATTCATGACCCTGCATGTTTATCTGTAAGAAATCCAGGAAGTGAACGATGAATAGCAAGTTCATGGGGTGCAGCATGTGCACAAAATGCAGCCAGTTCATGAGATGCTAGAATACAGGGAAACAAACAGAGCCAGAAGGAAAATGGCTCTGGGAGACACGAATATCTTTTTCTATTTATTTTTTTCATCATGCAAATCACATCCCACTTTCTGATGGGTGGCTGTGTTAGAGTCAGGCAGGGCTTTGTGTTGCTATCTCCCCCAATGTAGAAATGGAAGGTTTTAAAGCAGAGACCACTAAGATCCCCCATAAAGAAAGATGCTCTCCAGGCCATACAGTAGTGTATGTAACATCCTGCAGGACAGGACATGGGTCGAAAGCACAGCCCACAGAGATGCTGTCACAACTTTGTTTTGTTTTGTTTTGTTTTGTTTTTCAAGACAGGGTTTCTCTGTATAGCCCTGGCTGTCCTGGAACTCACTCTGTAGACCAGGCTGGCCTCAAACTCAGAAATCCGCCTGCCTCTGCCTCCCAAGTGCTGGGATTAAAGGCATGTGCCACCACTGCCCAGTGCTGTAACAACTCTTAATGAGCCATGTACGCTATCACCTTCAATATGGCAGGCTTCCTTCATCTGCCTGTCAGCATCGTGCACATCCTTCGGTGAGAGCCACTTTAAATGCCTCTTCCCCAGGCAACTGAGGATCACTTCTACCTGCACTGACTGTTCCCCTTTGGAATTATTAATCTTGATCGTCAATCTGACAGGATCTGAAATCAGCTAAAAGTCAGCTGTGCACTCCTTTATGAGGAATTTTTTTGATCAGGTTCTTTGAAGTGGGAAAACCCACACTAAATGTAGGTGGCACCTTCAGGTGGCAGCACAGATAAAGAGATGCAAGAAGAAAGGGTTTTGCTCTTTGTCTTCTTGCCTCGGCTTTCAATGGGAAGAGCTCATCTTTGTTGTTGCCTGGGCTGCTGCCGCTCCCATCATATTCCTTCTCTGACATTGGGACACAGCTTCAAGCTTCCAGCATAAACTGAAGGCTGGTAGCTCTGTAGGCATTCTCCAGGCCTCCAGTGCCATATAGGGACTTCTGGTATATCCACCCTTGTAGACTGAGAAACTACTGGACTGTTGTCCTATCTGATGTAAGACAATGATTATAGACTACCCAGATTAAATTGTATAAGCCAATCTAATTAATCCCCCCTTATGTGTATTCCTTCTATTGGCCTGGTTCTCTAAAGAGCCCTAATATACTCTTTAATTCCCCCTAGTGATTAATGACTCCAGACTCCAGCCTACAAAGACAGCTCAATGGCCAAGGGAGAAATTATGAGGCTATTGGTAAAGAAAATTCCCTTAAAGCCAAGGCTGCTCTGATATCCATAGAATATGGAAGGTTCTGTCCAGGAACAAGCCACTGACCTAACTCCCACTTGTAATTCTGAAAAAACAACTTATCTAGAAAAACAACTCCTCTCTTCTGACACTACTGAAACCAGGCTCGCCCATTTTTATGTTACTACAAAACCCAACTCAGACTCTGCACTGTGCACTCCACTTCACCTTCAACTGTGACACCCTTCTCAGACTAATGAAGTCTACTCTGTCATTTTTCTGTTTCCATATTTCCATTCCCTTTCGGAACTCAGTTCGTACCAATATTGTTCTTCCTTCCATACAAGCTTGATAGAGTAGAAATGTTACCAGTACCACAGGTGTAGTTTGTGCCCTTGGATTTGTGCCCTTGATGTAGATGGACACCATTTATGAGCCTTACTTGACATTCTGCATTGGGTTTTTCTTCATTGGTAGGTAACCCATGTGTATATATGTCTGTTTCTGTTTCTGTTTTGTTTAAACCAATAGAATTTAAAAAGAAACAACAAGAATAAAACCCAAGGACCCATTGGGAAGTGTGCATTTTCTTGCACAGTGTGAAGTTAGTGAATGCTAGGGCATAAGGATTCGCCATGAATATCTGCTAAAAATAAGCTTAACTGGCCACATGAATGTCCAAATGAAGAACAGAAAGTTCAGAGTTAAGATATGACATTCGCCATGATTGCTGTATTAGTTTGTACTATTAGGACAATAGTAAGCCTTGAAAAAAGATTGATTTTAGCCCATAATTTGAGGATATGGCCCATTACTATGGAGAAAGCAAGGAAGCAAGAGACAGCTGAATACATAGTATCCACAGTCAGGAGGGAAGAGAGAGAGAGAGAGAGAGAGAGAGAGAGAGAGAGAGAGAGAGAGAGAGAGAGAAGAACCTGGTCACATTATATCCAGTCAGGAAGAGAGATTGACAAGAGATACCTAGTCAATTTGTACGGACAATCAGGAAGAGAGAGATGCACAAGAGACAGACAACTGCTTACATTGTATCTATAACCAGGACACAGAGATTGCTGACCAGTCAGGAGGAAAGACCACAAGAGATACCTGGTCACATTGTATCCATAGTCAGAAAGACAAAGAGATGGATGCTGGTGCCCAGTTCACTTTCGTTTTGTTCCACCTGGGACCCCAGACCCTGAAATGGTGCCACTCACATATGTAGACTAGGTCTTTCCACCTCTATTGATCAAATTTGGGAGCTCATATGTGCGAATTCTCAGTCTATCTAGTTGGCAAACAAGATTAATCTTCCTCATTTCAATTGACACTGAGGTGGAGAGTGTGATATGCTGATATATTCTGCCCCCTCTGGGTCACACATTAACCAGCATCCCTTGAGAACCTGCAGATATGAGGCTCTATCCCAACGATGTAGTTGTAAAACAAAGGAACTCTCTATGTTTGTGATGGATATTGTACTGGCTAGTTTTATGTGTCAACTTGACACAGCTGGGTTATCACAGAGAAAGGGAGCTTCAGTTGGGGAAGTACCTCCATGAGATCCAGGTGTGGGGTATTTTCTCAATTAGTGATCAAGGGGGAAAGGCCCCTTGTGGGTGGGACCATCTCTGGGCAGGCAGTCTTGGGTTCTATAAGAGAGCAGGCTGAACAAGCCAGGGAAAGCAAGCCAGTAAGGAACATCCCTCCATGGCCTCTGCATCAGTTCCTGCTTCCTGACCTGCTTGAGTTCCAGTCCTGACTTCCTTTGGTGATGAACAGCAATGTGGAAATGTAAACTGAATAAACCCTTTCCTCCCCAACTGTTTCTTGGTCATGATGTTTTGTCCAGGAATAGAAACCCTGACTAAGACAGATACTATGCCTAAAAAGGGAGATAGCTCAACATCTCTTCACAGAAACAGTACATGGGCTCTATAGTCAGTTTCCATGAAGAAAAAAAAAGCAATATGCATTACTAGACACATTTTAACAACTGTTGCAACTATTGTAACAACTAACCTCTTCAAGTAGCTTCCCAGCTACTCCTCTTGATATTAAGGCACAGTCTCTGAACCCGCCTATGACCTTCACCCAGAAGGAGCTCTGTTGAAACCCAGCACCTCAGCCCTACCCTAGAGAACAGAATGGAAATGGAATCCACACACTGCACTCTGAAATCTGAGCAGCTTAACTTAATTGCAGTTTTAATGTGGCTCCAAACTTCCTTTGATATTTATTTGATCTCATATTCATAAAAGTTGAAGAAAAATGGATTCGCTCTGAACATAAAAAGTTAAGTTGAATATATATGATTCCTGCCATATGAGCATAAAGCTACTATCAATCAAATACACTCAACCCAACAACATCCAAATGTGTTCTTTGTTGTGCTCGCACAGCTCTGTTCCCTTGATCAATCTGCATTCCCACTGTGCAAAAGCAAAATTAATATTGTCTTTTCAAAACATCCTGGCCGCATTAAGCGAAGGCTCTCTTTCAGCACTTTCCTTCACTTCTTGTGGTGTAACCCCCGAATTACTGATACTAGAGAAACTTCAGTGTTGTGTACAGTTTGTCTCTGTGTGCCCGCCTGCCAGAAGCTCCCATCCCCCCTCCAGCCCGCGGCAAGCACAATGAGCAGACAGCTGGTGTCTGTGCTGCATCCTCCTGCAGCAAGCATGGTGCTCCCTCCTCCGCCCCTAGCGTTACAATGGCACTACCCAGAAAACTCCCCCTTAATGAGGACATCCTGAGGAGACAGTGAGAGACATCCTCCCCACCTTTGTGTCTCCAAAAATCAATCCTCCTCCTGATGAGCAGCAGAACTCTCCAGGTGCTTGTCCTTGAAACTTTAGAGGAATAACAAGCTCAGGGGAGATCAGAGGTCAGGTCACAGACAGTTATGACTGGCCATAAAATTAGTCCCTGAACAGACACCCATCAACCCTCTCTCCCACTTCAGTACCATTCCACCAAATGATTTCAGCCCTCTGCTCCCCTTTTCTATAAACACTCACGGGATTTCTAACTGTACTGTAAATAAACCCATTGTTTTCTGGACTCAAGATCTCTTGCCAGCATTCACTCAGTATGAGGCAGGCAATACGAGTTTGGACTTGAAACAATAAAAGACTCTTGCAAGTAGTCTGGGTTTCCCGTGGACTCGGGACACGACACTTGCAAGGGTCCAATTTGTCACTATTTAGTCTTGAGATCTGTGGCTCCTGACTTAAACCCCCATTTCTGCTAGGACACTTGATGTCTGCAAGGCCTTTGGCCCTGTGTGATGGAGAAACTTGGTGCAGGAAAGGGGTACACAGGGCTCTGGGGTGTCCAGAGATTAACTGTCAGCATCAAGCAGATGAGAAAGACAGGGTATTCAACTGCATAGGAAATACATTACAGAAGGCTTGTGGGGGTGTGCGCACATGCATGCCTGTGAGAACATGTGTGAGGTTAGAGTTGACCTTTGGGTGCTGTCCTTCGGAAATTGTCCACCTTGGCTTTGGTTTTGGAGTGTGTGTGTGTGTGTGTGTGTGTGTGTGTGTGTATTCTGCCATGTCTGTGCACATGTGTGTACAGGTTAAGATGCATTTGCAGGCACTTGAAAGGCCAGAGGAGTGCACTGGGGTTCTGCTCTGTTATTCTCTGCCTTGTCTTCTTGAGACAGGGTCTTTGATAGAATGTTGAGCTTGCTCTTTTGTTATTTTTATTTTTATTTTTATTTTTATTTTTATTTTTCAGGTAGCCCATTTATCCAGAACTCTGCTCATCTTCAGTCTCTCTGCCATCCAGAGGTGCCCATTACAGGCACTCATGGCCATACCTGGCCTTTTACAAGGGTGCTATGGATCAAAATCATGCTTGTGCACCAAATACTCTTGCCTGCTGAGCCATCTCCCCAGTCTCACCTGAGTTTGTTTGAGGCAGAGTCTCTCACTGAGATCTTGGAATCTGCAGTTCTCACAAGCTGGCTGGCTAACTCTCCCTAAGGGCCCACCTGTTTCCTTTATCTGTAAAATGGGTAAGTAACAGCACCTGCCCTAAGACTATCGTCAAGATGAACTCAGCCTACTATTAAATGGGAACAATTCAGGTAGTGCGTGTGAAATTATTGCTCAATAGCTGTTTCTGTAAGACAACAAGCAAAATGAACTATAGAAATGATCCCTGAAAATATAGCTGAGCACAGGGACCCCAATGGAGGAGTTAGGGGAAGGACCGAAGGAGCTGAAGGGGTTTGCAATCCCATACGAAGAACAACAATATCAACTAACCAGATTCCCCAGAGCTCCCAACGACCAAACCACCAACCAAAGAGTACACAGGGAGAGACCCATGGCTCCAGCTGCATATGTAGCAGAGGATGGCCTTATCTGACATCAATGGGATGGGAGGCCCTTTGTCCTGTGAAGGCTTAATACCCCTATGCTGGTTAGGCAGGAGTGGGTAGGTGTGGGGGTGGGGGAGCACCCTCACAGAAGCAAGGGGGGACAGGGGTGGGATAGGGGGTTTGCAGAGGGAAAAGCAGAAAGGGGAATAACATTTGAAATGTAAATAAATAAAATAACCAATAAAATATTTTAAAAATACAACAAGCATAATAATATGGAGAAAAAAATGTTAAAAACTAATCTTTCTCTAAAAGCAACACAAATATCTTAGAGTATAGACAAAGTGATGTATGTTAGCTACTAGAAAACCAGATGTGGCCATCAGTGAGCTAAATAGTAAAGCCATGTCAAATTCTACTCAGAATTTAGCAAAGAGCTTGTATTCCAAAGCCATCATTATGCATGATGCCCCAGAGTTACTCATCTTCAAGGTAATCTGTCCTCAGTTCTTCTTTTTCTATAAAAATAATGGTAAATATAAAAATAAACAAGAGCAAACTGAAGTGGTTATCTTTTCACAGTTATGGTGAAAATTTTTAATACCCAGCTAAACTAGCATTTATGACCACTAAAGCTAATTTCACAGATGAAATTCCAATGATTACCTGTTCTGCTTGAGGAGAAAAAAATCAGTACCTATTTTAAATTTTTCTTTACAGCATTTTTTATAGTTGATATAGAGTCTTATACAAAGAAAATTATTTTAAAAAATAAACTAAAAACACCTCAGGACTACACGAGAAAAAAAAATAATCTAAACTAAAGCATTCACACAATAGAATGATTCTGAAAGACAAATGATCACTATAAAATACTTAAACATATAAGTAGAAAATTATGGAACCAAGTTCAACAGTCTTTATATGAAAGAATGATCCATAGATAAAAATTAAAATGAACAAGTAAAAACTGATATACTAGTGAAAGGTCAGCACTATAGTGTGAATGTATAGCCCAAGGTACCCATCTGTTAAAGCAGTAATTCTCAATCTGTGGGTAGTGACCTTTTTGGCAACCCCCTTTCTACAAAAATATTTACATTATGATTCATAAAACTAGCATCATTACAGTCTTAAAGTAGCAACAAAGATGCTTTTATGGTTGGGAGTCACAAAAACATGAGAAACTGTATTAAAGGGCTGCAGCATTGAGAAGGATGAGAACCATTAGGTAAAAGCTTAGGCTGATCTCTGGGCTGCTGCTATTGGAAAGTAGAGACCATTAGAAGGTCTGTCAAGCATGTCCTTGAAGACATCTGTGAGACCCTAGCTGCCTCAGATTTTATTTTCTCATGAAATGAGGAGCTTATTCTACATATACTCCTTCCATGATATCTATCCTCTGCCAAAAAATAAAGCAATGAACTGTCCAGCTTCAGACTGGAAACAACCATGAGCCGAAACAAACCTTTCGATGTGTAAGTTAAATGACTCCAAGAGATCATTACAGCAACTAGAAGCTGACTAATACAGTTATGTATGCAAAGACAAGCAGATTAGAGCTGAAGACAAGAACACTTCACTTTCTAGCAGATTCTATAATTTTGAGATATTCGATGTAAAATTATAGATTAAATGTCCATATTCCAATTATTCAATCTGTCTTGGCCTGATGTATTATTCAATTAAGACTTTTTTTTTCACAGTTGGTAGTATCCCAGCAGAGCTGAGTGACCTATTAGTAACTGTTGAATCTCCAAGAGCCCACAGTAAAAATTGATTTAAATCTGTTTCTCAAGAAAGTTTTTATTTGGTTGGTTGGTTGGTTGACTGTTTTGGTTTTGTTGCTGTTGTTTTGCTTGTTTGTTTGTTTGTTTGTTTGGCTTTTGAAGTACTAGCTAAGGAACTATGGGCTCCATCAGCCCTAAACACTGAAGGATATGCACATTGTTTCTAAGGCAGAATCAATGTGAAAAGCACAGCATTTGTCTTCCTTTTAACAAACATGTCTTTCGTTCTGGTAGTAAAGCTCTGGATAAGACATGTTGATAAAAGGTATGTTCCCTTTTGAAATAACAAAACATAAGCATTCTTGTGGTGGCAGTAACTCCAGAGCACAATTTAAAGAACATTGGGTCACATTGCAATAAAGCTTTGGCTTTAACTGAAGGGTGAAAAGTGTTTCTGCACACATTACAGAGAACATAGACACCAACATTCCAATTTGCTGTTTGAACCAAAAAGAATTAGTATTCTTTGTTTCACAAATCCTCCACTCTGCCTCCTTTGGATATAATTACTTTATTAATATTTCCCTCTAAGGATCTTAATTTTTATGTCTGGAAGAAAGAAGAAAGGCTCCCAGTCCAGATGAACAGAAAATCAGATTGTGACAGATAGATCAGTACTGGAGGCAAAGTCCAGAGGAAGCCATGAAGGCTGCAGAACCCCATGGGAAGGGAACCCAGATGTGTCATGCCAAGCTTGGAAGATGCAAATGTAATGAAGATGTCTGCTGTTAGGGCTTGCTGCTGTTCAATCAGGAAGGCATACGTGGGTTCATAGTAGAAACAAAGTAGAAATACAATAACACAAGGAAGGGAATGTAAGATCTTCCACGGTCCTACTATTGAGATGTGATAGGAGGGCCTATTCACAGGAAAGCAAGTGCCTCGAGCAGAAACCTGGGCTGGATGGCAGGTGCAGTAAGTACTGGCTAAGTGCCTGGTGACCCAGCTATACCATGTGTGAGCTGCGATCCAAAGAACTCTACACCCCCGAGAATGGACCCATAAGACTCTGCATCTTGTTGCAGAAATATTCCCATATTCATGCTCATTACTCATCTTCCCAAAGTATTAAGGAAGCAGAATGAGCCTGGATGCCCACCAGCGC
>LR749544.1:2906066-2941066 GCA_902729485.2 Mus minutoides
CACACACACACACACACACACACACACAGACAGACACACACACATGGGTTTTGGTATCTGGTTCTTGAGTGTGTATGAATGTGTGTGTGTGTGTGTGTGTGTGTGTGTGTGTGTGTGTGTGTGAAGAATAAATGTGGGCATTGAAAAAAAGAATTTCAGAGTGGATAAGGAAGATAAAAGAAGGAACAAAATACTAAAGTACAAGAAGGAATAGAGGGGCACATGGGAAAGGGGGCAGGGAAATAACAGGGAGGATTAGTCCCAAACATGGAGACAGAAATCAACCACAACAAAATAGATATGGAAATGCCATATGAAAACTTCCTCTGAAAACCACATTTAAAGTATCAGTCTTTAATGTAAGTCTAAAGGGAAGACCAAAGACCACAGGTATGGTCATAGTGCCAATACTTTCTCACATGTCAGGGGTCAGTTTGAGCCTTTGATAAACAAGAGGACATAGGTTTATTTTCAGCAAGCTCCATCTAATCTGTCATTAGCCTCTCACCAGCCCTGTCATCAGTGACATGTAGAAACAATAAAATAACTGCTGTTACCCAAAGCTGTGAGAACACAAGCTGTCCTTGAAGATACAGAGAAAGGCTTCACTGGTTATTCACCTGAGGCAGAGGCTCTGAATCCTGTGTGGTCAGTCCCAGGCCTGAGGGCAGCACTCAGCCAGTTTTCTCATGTGGTCATGTGGCCACAGTCAGGGGTGTGACGAGGGTTTCATGAAGATGGCAGTGTGCCACACAGAGGCCAGGAGCTCTGCAGCTGTGAGCGGCATAGAGGAGGCCCCTGGCCATGTTTGCTAGCATATTTGGAACATAATACAGGTCAACTGCAATGCTCTGAAAAGACCTGTGACAAGTGGCATTTAGAATGGCTCACCATGACACTATGAGACTCAGGGTCAGGATAAGAGGTCTGAGAAATAGTCTGTAAGAAATAAACATTTGTCTGTGCTTGGGAAACAGATACAAGAATAGAAAAAGGACTGAGGACTCCGTCACACAAATCCAGCAATCTCTACTACCAAACGCACAGACTGACTCAAGAGCCTGCCATAGGTGCTTCTGAATGTGCCGTCCTCTGACACTCATAAAAATACCTCTGCAGGTGGCTAATATTGATGGCCAACTTGACACAAGAGAGACTAACAAGACCAGCGTGTCTATGCGGGGTTGTTCAGAGTAAGCTGAAGGTGGCGGGAAGACCCACCCTCACTGTGCAGCACCATGCTCTGAGCTGGGGTACGGAGCTACCTAAAGAACACGGAGTGACCTGAGCACGAGAATTCATCTCTCTTTGCTTCACCACAGATACAACAGACAGCCGCCTTACCTTTCCTCTACCCTGACTCCCTCACCACGATGGACTGTATCCCTGAATTATAAGATGAAATAAACCTGCCTCCCCTGCATTGCTTCTGATCACCTATTTTGCCATAATAACAAGGGACACAACCGACACACCTCTTGAGCCCTTCTTCTACCCAGCACTCTCAAATTTCTATCAAATGACCAGAACACTTCTAAGTTTTTTTTTTAATTTATAAATTGTGAGGGGTGTTGGTTCCCTAATTTTTCTTGTTTAGCCTGTTTATCGTTTGTATAAAGGAGGGCTACTGACTTGTTTGAGTTAATTTTATATCCAGCCACCTTGCTGAAGTTGTTTACCAGCTGTAGGAGTTTTCTGTAGAATCTTGGGTCTCACTTATGTATACTATCATCTCCCTGAATAGTGATGGATGCTCTGACTTCTTCCTTTCCAATTTGTATCCCCCTGATCTACTTTAGTTGTCTTATTGCTCTAGCTAGAACTTCAAGTACCATATTGAATAGATAGGGAGAGAGTGTGCAGTCTTGTCTTGTCACTGATTTTAGTGGGATTGCTTCAAGTTTCTCTCTATGAAATTTGATGTTGGCTATGGACTTGCTGTATATTGCTTTTATTATATTTAGGTATGTGCCCTGAATTCCTAATCTCTCTAAGACTTTTGACATGAAGGGGTGTTAGATTTTGTCAAAGGCTTTTTCAGCATCTACTGATGTTATAGTCATAGCTTATTCAAGTGTTTCTTCTTTTAGGATGATGAGGGCAAAGGAGAAAAGACGACACCATGAACAGATTTTACCCAGTACAGAGTGGTACAAAATACAGATGGAGGCAGCAACTGATGCTGTTCTCACACCTTCCCCAGAGGAGGCCTCTCAGCCCTCAGATTTGTAGGAAAAGGAGCAGGGGCTCCTTGTACATGGTTTGGCATACCACCTTCAAATCTACAACCAGCAAAATGCCATTAAGTGACCCTCTTGGCAATGTTAGCACAGCACTCACCTCTAAAGTGTCACATGGCCATTTTTTTGGACACAAATCTAAATGCACCTGCATAAACTGTGCAGGGAGTTCATCTCAGGCTCGGGAATGTGAGAATTTCAGACCTGAAAAGCAGATGCCTCTGGAACATACTCTTCTCCGAGGGAAGACTCCAGTGAGCAGATCAAACACAGCAAAGGAAAGGGGAGATGGAAGTGGCAGAGATCACAGGGGAAGGTTCCAGAAATTACAGGTGCACATCTTTGATCACATTCTGAAATCACACATGAAAGCTGTCCAGCCATATAGTGAGCCCCCAGCCTGGGGGGACGTTAGTTCAGTTCTCCTCTCACAAAATAAAGAAAACGTCACCTTAAAAATGAGCAGATGAAAGAATTCCAGCCAACATTTTCTCACTCACAGTTACTATGAAAAGAATGAAGACTAAGAGCACAATAGTGTCTGGGAAGGAAGGGTTCTCTGTGCCTGGGGCTTGCTAGGAAAGCTCAGCGCAATACAAGAAGCGGTGGCTACAGGAAAGTTATGGGCGGTGTTAATCACTCATTCATACCAAGAACATTCAATAAATGCTATTTGTGATTATCTTCTAATCAGCCTCAGACAGAATACATCCACCTTAGCAGAGGAAAATGAAGCTTATACCCACCTTAGAGACAACTGATCAAAAATGAAAGCAAGTAACCAGAGGGAAAACCAGCCACATTAGCCCCATGACGAGAATACAGAGACAGGACAAGAGATTTCAGTAAGGAGGGAATATAAAGGTGAGCTATGCACATGTCACATATAAATTCCTGTGTATAATGGGTTAGGAGATACAATTAAAATGATGACATCTTCAATAGTGACAAAGAAGGAGAGGTGTGTAATAAGTAAAAATAAACCTGATGCCATCTGTCTCATAGATAGTCATGAATTAAAAGATGCCATTTACAACAGCACCTAAAATAAAATATTTAGTTATATATTTAATAAGAATGCACATGAGCTACTTGTGATAATCTATAAAAATTAGACTAAAATAAGTATATAAACAGATACTCTAAATGAATGAATTAGAAGCCTCAGTATTGCTAAAATGTCATTTCTTCAGAAACTTATTTATTAATTCATCATATTCCTGTTTAAAAAAAAACAACAGGAGGTTATTTTGTATATTTTTGCAAACTAATTCTGAAACCTATAAGAAAAGAGACACAACCTAAAATTCCAGGACAATATATTTGCAGAAAGGACCAAGGAAAAAGTGGCTCATCTGGGCACTGAGTCCTAAGGAACACTCCCATACCCCCACCCCACCCGCCAGCAGTTGAAAGCCTTCCTCAGGCTGACAAAGCTCTGTCTCCTGTACCTGAGTTGGTCTTCATGACCTTTTCAAATGCATGTCCTCTGAAAGAAGAATGGTTAACATCATACATTCACCGCTGCTTTACAATGGTAATAGTTAATGAAAGGCAGCTTGGAAAGGTTTGAAACAGTTGCAGTTTGTGGAGAGAAGACAGTTGCAGTTTGTGGAGAGAAGACACACTTACAAAGTGCCTGGGAGATTGTGGTTGGCAGAAGGATTAGGCCCATGAAAAAGATTCCAAGTACTTTGCACTAAAACAAAAGATGTGATGAAGTCAGCCCAGAATCCCCCTGGATTCCATCATAGGCTTAAAAGAATAAAGGTTTTAAAGGATTTGAAAGACTTGGATTTTATAAAGGACCCCCGGGGCTCCTCCCTGACATGGTGCCACCTAGAGAAGTATTTCCCCATAACTCTCCATCTGAACACACAGAGAGGTCTATGTTCATGGGCCATGGGTGGTTCGGAGTGGGTGCCTACGGCTTGACCTGGCAGCAGATCTTGAGAATATTCTCACATTACTGGCTTTTCAGACAGGCAGGGGAAACCTTAAATAATACAGATTCACATAGAGCTGTGATTTTTTTCTGTGTTTGGACCCATTCCCCCTTTCTGTAACCCCTTTCTCTGTTCCGGAACAAGTAGGTTTACCTCATGTGTGGTATTTTCTTTTTCATTTTGCAGGGGCTCAAGGCTAAGAATTTGCTTTGAATATTGGAAGAAACTTTGAACTTTTGAGTGGTGTTGGAACAGGTGTCTTTATAGACCATTTTGGGTAGACTGGAAGCATCCTGCATTTGAGATGTGTGAGAGGCTCAGACTTCTCAAACAAGAGGAGGAATGTTACTTTGCAAATAAGGTGTTTCGGCAATGGCTCCACCCCCAGACACAGCCTTTCACGGAGCAGGGGCTTCTTGGAAGTGATTCGCTCATGAGCCTTGGATTCAAAATCTTAATGGAATAGTGGAAAGTGAGGAAGCTGTGGCTAGCGGAGTCTGAGTGGAGGAAGTAGTTAGCCAGCTGCCTGCTTCATAGCGCCCTTCATAGCGTCTTCCCTGCACCCTTTCCTGGTACCCCCTCTCTCTGATTCCTGGCCATGAAGTGACGAGGGGAGCAGTTTTCATTTCTCATCCCTTCCTTGTTTCTCCAGAGCAGCAGACAGTGGCTAACCAGCCAGAGACTGTAACATCAGAAGCTGTGAGCGAAAGCCGCTTTAAACTCCCCCTCCCCACACTTTCCCCCCCCCCCCCCCCCCCCCCCCCCCCCCCCCCCAGACAGGGTTTCTCTGTGTAGCCCTGGCTGTCCTGGAACTCACTTTATAGACCAGGCTGGCCTCGGAACTCAGAAATCCGCCTGCTGAGATTAAAGGCGTGTGCCACCACGCCCGGTTTAAACTAGCTTTAAACTGCATGTCTCCTGCTTGTCACAGCAACAAGTCTAACACCTTGTGTTTTATGCACGGAATTGTTAATACAGAGCTCCTTGGGTCAGCCCTGGTAAGGACCCACCTTAAAAGTAGGAGCATGTAACATGTCCAGTATAGGCAAGAAGAATGACACTAAGTAGGCCCTAAAAATAGATCCTGTTGATGTTCAACTGACCCCTACCATCCTAGATCTTTATGGGGATCTCTCCTCTGGTGATTAATCACTTTTAATGATTCTATTTTTATTATTTTTATGTGTATTTCTGCTTTGCCTGAATGTATGTCTGTTGTGAGGGTGTCAGATCCCCTGGAACTAGAGTTACAGAACAGCTGTGAGTTGCTTTGCAGGTGCTGGGAATTGAACTCAGCTCCTCTGGAAGAGCAATGCTGAGTCATCACTCCAGCCCCCTGGTGATTAATCATTAAACATAACCTTCCATTCAGAACACTAACAAACAGCACGTGGCTAATATCCAGTTACCAATAAGTTGGTAATGGGTAGCACCCCATTAGCAAACCCCAATTGTCTTAGGCTGCCTTTCCAGAAGGATGGATCTGTTCTGAACTCTGACCTTTTCTCAAACCCACTTCCATGCCCCAGCCCCAGGGATGTCCTTCCAGTGGTTCCAGAAAGCTGTGCTCAGGATGGGAGGCTGAGGCCACCGCAGTCTGTTCCTGACCCCCTCTGTATACACTTTTGTCTGCCAGTAGCAGGGCACTTGCTCAGCATCCCTTGGCCCGGTGCTCAATCCCTAGTACTGGGAGAAAAATCCCATTTGTTCCCTCTCCTCTCCTAAAAGTCATCTCATTAAATTACGACTAAACAATAGCCCACTATGCATCACCAGTGGAAGCCTTTGTCTTACAAGTCTGTGCACGTCGGAAGCCCTAGGTTTCTCTGGGCATCCACAAAGGGATACTTCCCTTTTGGACTTTTTTTTTTTTTTTTAATTATTTTGCTGTGTTTTGTGTCTGATGTTTCCTTGCTTTTTGTTTTGCTTTTCTCTTTTGGTCTGCTAGCTTTGGTCCTTATGGTTTTGATTTTGGATGTTTTTGCAGGGATGGAGATCAAACCCACCACCCTCCAGTGCTGTCCAGGAGCTCTGCTCTGGAGCTGACTCCCATCCTCTGATATTAATAATTAATTCAAATGATCAATGAAATATTTAAAGATTAATTCAAAATATCAATGAAATATTTTGAACATGATTTTTTTTGAAGGTTCATGGACAGAGTCAATCTACAAGTGGATGATAATGTTTTCTCTATTGTTTCAGTTGAAGCATCAGTTCCGGCCCTAAGTCAGTCTTGTCCTGCAGGACAATGGGTCAGAAAGCTATTGTGTGCTGTTGCTTAGGGAGAGCCATTTGCTGCAGCCAAAGGAAAACAAAAACACCTTACAAATTTGACTGCAGTGTGAAATGAATCTTTGTATTCCTATTCCAAAGCCAGCAAAAGAAAAAGCTTTGATGTCACCTTACAAATGGATCGAAGTTTCTTGATAATTTCACATTATGGTCCCATCTTTGTTTTAGTAACTTTAGATCACTGTAAGGCTCGAAACTGCTATGAGATTGTTCATCATATTCTTTAAATATTTGTTAATAACTTAAACATATATAAATCTTCCTTCTATCTCATAATCATCTTAGACTATAGCTAGTGGTGTCGTCCTGTAATCCTCCATAGCAGGGGCTTGGACTGATTGCAACAGCAAGTGGCCGAGGATGAAACCCTCGCAGGCCTAGATCATAGGAGACTGGAGAGACCAGAAGCTGACTGCACCGCACAGTCTGGAGGAGGAACTGCTCCCCTCGTACATGCGCAAACACAGAGAGACCAGAAGCTGACTGCACCGCACAGTCTGGAGGAGGAACTGCTCCCCTCGTACATGCGCAAACACAGACACATGCAGATGTGCACGTGCGAGCAAAGGAGACAACTAAGAAAATGGGGACTAAAGTGAGAATCAATTTTCTATATGCCGATCAATGCAAAGTATAGTGTGGCCTCGTAGGAGAGCAGTTTAGTTCCAGGGACAGTTGTGTAGAAATATCGAGGGACGAAGATTCAGAATTTCTACAATAAGAGTGCCACGTGCTCAGGACGTTTAGAATTTCTACAAAATAAGCTGCATCAAAAAATGAGGAGAGGGAAGGAAGGGGGATAGGAAGGTGGAATGAGAGGGTGTGAAGAGAGAGGGGATCACACAGCAAATATTAATGATCATGTGCTATGCTTAGAACACATGCTGCTCATATGTTTTTGAAAGTTAAATATTTTGACATTTATTTTCTGAGTGTGTGTGTGTATGTGCTTATATGTATGTGTCTATATAGGTGTGTGTATTTATGTGTGTATGTATCTATATATATGTATATGTATGTGTGTATATGTGTGTATGTGTGTATGTGTGTGCATATGTATATATGTTTCTATGTGCCTATGTATATGTGTGTATGTATGTATACGCATGTATGTGTGTGCATATGTGTATATGTTTCTATGTGTCTATGTATATGTGTGTATGTATGTGTATGTGTGTATGTGTTTATGTATATGTGTGTATACATGTGTATATGTATATGGGTATGTGTATATGTGTGTTAGATACTCAGAACATTTTCATGAAGACAGATTTTAAATCTTCCCAAACACATTTAACAGAACTCGTCTGTTAAATGTGTAATGACTACTAACTGAAAACTTATTGCACAGCTCAAGACTGCGGTCTTCACTATAGCAATCTCAAGCTTTAAAGTCCAATATGCTTGAAACATGGGAAGCCCTTCTCAGATGAGGGACATGGTCCAACAACTTCAATAGAAGTTTCCTTGACTCAAGATGGATACAGCTCAGGCTGAAGAAGAGCCTATTGGTGATGATGGGCTGGTGCCATTATCCACTACCTACCCCACCCCCAACTGCTCAGCAGAGTCTTTGAACTGTCTAAATGATGACAGATGGGTTGGAAACCCACAGATCACCAGCTCAGCTCAGCTCAGCTCAGCCTAGCCCATCACTCACTTTGTAAATGAAGTTTGTTAGTTGATGGCCCTGTCAATCACTCATACATGGGTTCTGGGTGCTTTTATTCTTGACAAGCAGGAGTAGGTAGTTTATAGCAATTAAATAATCCAGAAACACCAAAGCATTTATTACTTAGTCTTTTACTAGAAGCTGAACTAGGTTGTAGAAAATTCAAGGGAGATTGTGCAGAACTATTAGGGCTCCCCCCACCCCTGGGGTAATAAAAACTGAGAAAACTGAAGCCAAAGTGAAGCACATTAACCTCTTCCATCCTCACAACCCATCCTTCACTGTGCCGTTGCTCTAGCAGAGTTCAGTCCCATATCGGCCACTTGTCCACTGTGGCCTTCAGTCTGGCACAGCTGTGGTTGTTGACTTGAAGCCCTGACTGGAGATGTAGAGCCCAGCCTTGCTAGAGCCTCATGCTTCTTGAGTCCTCATGTGGAGTGTTACCTTTCCATGAAGCAAAGAAGACAAACCCCCAAGAACAGAGCTGTGGGCTTAAAAGAATGGGAGACCCAATACAGAGCCTGGGCAGTGACCAATTAATCGTCCACTATCTTCTGGAGAGGGAGGAGTTCAAAGAACCTGAGTGACTTTGTCACTGGAAGCCCCTGCTAAGATGGAGGATGGTGCCACCACTACTTCCACCATGCAAGCCCTCCTTCTCCACACGATCTGAAACGTGTATCCTTGAATTTGTATTATTTGAGGGGATTTAATGGAGCTTCCTAGTGTCACTCAAACAGTCTTAAATACTCTCTGACAGTGTTGACAGCAACCAAGCAAGAAGTCCTGCTCTGTGAAATGTGCCCACAGTTCCCACATACTGAAATGAAGGTGACCAAAAAGCCAGCAAGGAAAACATCAACCAATAAACTCTATTACCTCTTCTTTTCTGTGGACAGTGAGTGGTGTGACCCATGCCCAGCATCACACTGTACATTTGCAATAAGCAGCACAGAGCTGCAGGTACAGCCTTGTGCATTTTATTTTGTTTCTATGGAAGGCTGGTGACACAACTCTTGACCCCTGGAGAGCCACACAGAACTAACAAGACCAATTCCAAGGTCACCTACCTCTCATGTTGAGCTGCTCCTAAGGGCCTCAGACAATGAGCATTTACCTATTACCTCACCGTAGTGAAAAATGCTTGCTGGCCAACCACATTCAATATGGAAGTTCAGGTGTCAGGCATCTCTGGTGTCCTGGGAAATGTGTAATGTATGAACAATCGATCTTAAGCTCAGTTGCAAGTCCATCACCATAAGTTACACATGATCATCTCCCCAACTGCACAAAGTAGGGGGACCGGCACAGAGCAGGAGGACACCTGCACAGGTTAGGGGCTCACCAGTTTATGATATGCTCAGGAAATGTACTAGTTGCAACAGAGCTTACCTTAGCCTTTGTCCAGTTTCTGTCACTAGTCCTATGAAAACCCTAGACAAACAACTCAAAATTTTTCTCTCTCTTGAGACCCCTTCCTGTAATTTTTCTCACTACTTCTTAGTTCCTTTTCCTTATTTCTAGTCAATAAAGCTTGTTTTCTTTGCTTACTCTGGTATATGTCCAGACCATTAACCATTATCAGCACAAGAGAGCAAGCAAACTCAAGAGCTACTGTCCCAGTTTGACTTTTAGTGACTGTTGAGTGTCCACCACCCCTAATTTCCTGAACATGATGTTCTCTTGAACATCTGCATCTATTCAATGACACTTAGCATTGTGCTAATTATCACCACTTAGACACATTAAAGACAGCAAGGCAACCACAGTCTATGCTGCACATGGTTTTGGCTACACTCCACACAGTATTTTTTTTTATGCCAGAACATGGAAATACTTAGCACATCTGTTTTACCACTTACAACCACCAGCTTGTCCCTTCTCTTCCTAGGTGGCTATTTGAGTTGAAAGGGTAATTACTCTCAACATCCTCTGAACATTGAGGAGTGGACAACAGGGAGAGTTACCTAGCGATTTCATTTTCAAGGTCTTGTGCCAAGAACCCCTTCCCAGTACAGAGGACGTGATGGGCACAGCTGAGGGCGGGCAGCCTTGGAGACGGAGTGTGATGGTTTCCGATGGGATGGGGACGCTTATCACAGTCACTGCTCTCTTTCAGTGTTGCTGCAGACTCGGGCTGGCTTCCATTACCAGGCAGCTGGAAACCAGATGGAAGCTGCACAATCATGAGTTCATCCTACAGAGCAACCTCTGAGTCAGTTCCCAGCGTATTGATCATTCCTTCCCACGTGAAGGATGCAGCGGTGCTGTACAGCATGGTGGGCCGACTAAACGAGCATCCTAAATGATCAGGTTGCCCACGTGAGTTTGTTGTTTCTCTCCATATGGCTTTCTGTTTTTCAAAAACACCCTTGACCCATGGAAACCGACAGTGATTCCAAAGTGCCTGATTGCAAAAAATAAGAAATTCATTGATATCCAGAAAACGTGTCTTCTGATTTTATGGAGTTTTGTTGTTGCCACCAAAAGCGTGTTTTATTATGTTGATAAATTACATAACTATACATTCCAAAGCAATATTATCTTTTAAATTATCCTCATCTCATTCTTCAAAGTTCTGTTGTAGAAATTCTAACCCTTATCTCTGTTCAATTATTCCATTGACAGTTACGAATTAATTCCTCCCCTGCAGATGACAGACAATTGATCACAGGGCACTTATACTTTGGGGGCCAGAAGACTTGGACGAGAAGTGTTGAATGTATGACTTATGATGCCTTTGTTACTAAGAAGTCAGAATGAGAATTTTTTTTTTAATTTATGTTTTCAGGACAGTTTAAAAGCTGCATTTCAGAAAGGGTGAGGGCATACTGCACGCAGCATGGCGACTGCTTACCTCTGTGCTCACATGGTATCTCCTTCATCCTTTCCGGTCAGTCTTTCCTCATTTCTAATCCTCAGTTCAGAAAGTAAAGCAATTCCAATATCTAGTGAGAGAGGCAGTAAGTTCCTGGTAACTCAGAGACCCCTCATGCTGATCGAGTATGAGGAACAGGCCAACATATAATATGCTTTGCTTCAAGCCAGCCTAAGTCCTCACCCTGTGTGGCTCAGTGAGATGTTCAGTCTGCTGGAAAGTGACTCACAGTACCTCTCACCTTAAAGTTTGAGATCGTTTTTTCCTGTTTAAATCAGTTGTACCTGTTTTAATACAAAGCTAGAACCCAGACCAAATGAAAGACATTCATCTTAATGATGGGTCCTTTTCCAATGTAGTACAAACAACTTTAATTGGATGCTAAAAGAGGTGTTCTTTAGCATTACATAATTATCCATTAAGAGAACACCTGGAGCTTAGTCTGCAAACAGTGGGAAGGAAGCAGGGGAAGCCTATGGACTTCTCTTTGGATAAAGTGCACAAAACACAGGAGTTGGCAATGGTATGCTCTAACTGAGCCACGATGAACAGAAGTCCAGTTTCCCTGGGCAAAATCCACACCTTTCCATGCCAAATTGCAGCGTGGCTCAGGGTCTCCAAATCCCTTTAGGAAAACCTATTCTGGCTATGTATTCCAGTACTCTGGAGGCTCAGCAGAACTGAGAGTTTTAGGTCAGCCAGGAACCACACAGAAAGACCTTGCCTCAAAAGAAGAGTACAGATTTGACTTTGGAACCAGAATATCTTTTTCATATCATTTACTCTTTTGCATCGATAGATATAGTAGATGTTCAATAAACAAATCTTAGAGAATGATTTTCTGATTAAGAACTATCCAATACAAAGCAACAAGCAGCTGAGAGTACAAGTGGGAAATCTGGGGCCAGTTACCAGGAAAGAGCAGAAGGGCTCATTAAACCCACTAGTAGGGCATCAATGCCAGGACTGCATCACTGGCTACCCATCTCCTTTGCTCACCCAAACTTTGTGAGAGGGAACAGAGAAAAGGGCTGGATGAGGCTGATGAGATCTCCAAGATGAAAATGTAAGATGGCAGGCAGACAACACAGCCAGGGAGAAGGAACAGGTTCAGAAAACAACTGACTCTTCCACTCCTCCCCTTCCACAACCTAGGGGGGCCTGCAAGTTATTACAATGATAATCACACTTATTTAGAGACAAAATGAAAAACAAATGCCTATCTTTTGGCTCACCAAGATGTGGCACACAAAAGAAATTTAAAGCACTTTGTGTAGTTTTATTCTATCCCTAAAGAGGAATGTCATGCCTTCCTGTCAAGAAAGAAAAGTTCAAAGACAAGGCAGAGAGGATGCAAATAAATAAAATTAGACACAGAAAGGGGGACATCACAAAAGACACCAAGGAAATCCAGAGAAACATCAGAACATAATTTTAAAATATCTACTCCACCAAACTGGAAAACTGAAAAAAGAAAAGGATGAATTTTTAATATATACAACCTACCAAACTTAAACCAAAATGAAATAAGCACTATAAGCAGATGCACAACCCCCACTGAAACAGAAGTAGTAATTAAAAGTTCCCACCCCCAAATAAAAGCCCAGGGCCAAATGGATTCAGCACAAATTTTACTTTCAAAGAACTATTGCCAATATGCCTCAAATTATTCCATAAAACAGAAACTGATAGAACATCTCATTTATTTTAGAAAGCCGCTATCATTATGATATCAACACTATACAAATACCCAACAACAACAAAAAAAAATTATAGATCAATATCCCTTATAAATATAGGTACAAAAGTTTTCAACAAAATATTTGCAGACTAAATCCCAGAATATAAAAAAATATTATCCACCATGGTCAAGTTGGCTTTATCCCATAGATTCAAGGATATTTCAACATGTGTAAATCAGCAAACATATTCTATCATATAAACAAAGTGAAAGACATAAATCACATTATTATCTCATTAAATATAGAAAAGGGTTTTTGACAAAACGCAGAATTTCTTCAAGATAAATGTCCTGGAGAGAGTAGGGATACAAGAGACATACATCACCATAATAATTTAGAGCAAGTCCATGGGGCTGCCAATATCAATTTAAACAGAAAGAAGCTCAGAGAATTTCCACTAAAACCAGGAACACAACAAGAATACCCATTCTCTCCGTATCTATTCAATATAGCAGTTGAAGTCTTAGCTAGAGCAATAAGACAGAAGGAGATCAAGGGATACAAATAAAGAAGAAAGAAGTCAAAGTATTTTTATTTGGAGATGGTATGATTTTACACATAAAAGATCATAAAACTTCCACCAGGAAACATCTACAGCTGACAAACACTTTCAGCAAAACCGCTGGATATAAAATTAACACACAAACACCAAACAAATGAAGGAAATCAAGGGGATATGAGTTGGAAAGGAAGAAGTCAGAGTATTTTTATCTGAAGATGATATGATAGAATACATAAGTGACCCTACAAGTTACACCAGTGAACCATAACAGCTGATAGAACACATTCAGCAAAGTATCTGGATGCAAATTAACTCACAAAAATCAGTAACTTTCCTATATACAGATGAAAAACTGAGAAAGAAATTAGGGAAACAACACCTTTTTAAATATAATAATATAAGTATTATCCCCAAATAATATAAAATATCTTGGAGTAACTCTAATTAAGCAAGTCAAAGACTTGTATAATAATAACTTTAAAACACTGGAGAAAGAAATTGAAGAAGATACCAGAAAATAGAAAGATTTCCATGCTCATGGATCACTACAATATTGTAGACGTGGCCATGCTAACAAAAGCAAATATAGTATGTTTACACTACAAAATATTATTGACGTGCAAGAAAAATGAAACTATAAAATTCACAGGCAAATGGTTGGAGCTAGGAAAACAAAACACCCAAGTGAGGTAACCCAGTTACCCAGACACCAAAAGATACCTAGTATGGGACTGGAGAGGTGAGGGAACAAGGGATTTGCCAATAAAGGGGAGCTAGTGCAACATTTCATAGAGAGACAGGGGAAGTTAGAATAGGGCTAAATAGGGGAGGCTATGGGAGAAGAAAGTAAAGGAGGGAACGTGGGACGGAGAAACTAACACTAAAGGCCATTTGAAAAATTATAGGAAGACTGTAGAAGTGTGTGTGTGTGTGTGTGTGTGTGTGTGAAAGTAATCTAAATGGAGTCACCAAATAGAGAAGACAATGCCCCCGTTAGACATCTTTTGCCTCCAAGTAGAGCAACCTGCTCCTGGAAAGGGTTATATCTTATTGATAATTGGTTATATCTTACTGATAATTGGCCAAAGGGGCCCCGTGAAAACCCTCTAATATCACAGGATATTGCTATGGCTACTGATTACTCTCTTCAACTGGTGGTAAAGACAACACTTAGACATCTCACTGAACAGAAGAGAAATGAAGGTCTTCTTCAAACCCAGTTGCAAATCCTGTAGCCTACCACAGTGGCCAGCCTGAATGATAACAATAATGTGCAATGATGGCATAAGTGATATGAAAACAACCCTCTGTCTCCTCATCTCCAGCTCCCAGCTCCCTTCCTCTTGCCCACTCATGACCTCTGCTTTCCCTTGGGCATCCTGAGTTAGGGCTTCTGAATTCTCGTGGGACCCCCAGGCCCTTTTTCACCTGAAAACAGGTACGCAAATCAAGCACTTGCTAATAATAAATTATAAAGAAATGTTTTAAGACAACTCCAAAAGGTAATTTTATCATTTTTAAAAACCGTTGTGGATTCTCATGTTAGCAAGAAGGGTGGATGTAATTTTACAGGAAGAATGAGATCTTGGAACAGTAAAATGGTTCAGAGGGTAAAGGAACTTGTAGCCAAGCCTGGCAACCCAAGTTCAATCCTTAGAACCCCGTGGTAGGCAAAGAGAAACTGAATCCTAAAAGTCATCCATTGACCTACATCTTTATGCATGTGGGACATGCACTCCCACCTTACGACAAATCACAAAATAGTAAACGGACATGTGCACTGACCAAGCTAGCTCAGTCAGTCAATGCGATCTCAAGGGAGGGAGTGAGGAAGAAAAACAACTAGACAAAATGATCACATGACTCCAGGCAGTGATGAGGCTGAAGCAGCTTTATTTTGTTCCAGCCTGCTTTTCTATCGTCTAGATACATCCAAAAAACATGGTAAGTTCTTAGATCAAAGACAAAGTGATCAAGCAAAGTAGTAAACAAGGAGATCACACAAGATAGATATTAAGCAAAGATCACATAAGGTAGTAATTCGGCAAAATAGTAAAAAACAAAGCCCATGGTCACTGCTTCTGATATTCTTATCTGAGCCTCCTTCCTAACATTCAAGGCTCTCTGCTTCCTGACTGTGGGGTGCAATGTGGCCAGGGACTTCAAGCTCCGGCCACTATGGTGTCCTCTCCATGCTGGCTGGACCTCTCTGTGTGAGCCAAAGTGAACCTGCCTCCCTCAAGCTGGGTTTGTTGGTTGTTCTGTCATAGAGACAAGGAGAGACACTAATACCAGTTCTCATGTGGGGAGAGATTGCTCACATTCCTCTGGGGTTCTCTGCTCCACAGTACAAGAGAACACGCAATGGTCCGTGAGAGCAGAGACTTAACTGTACAAGTCACAAAATCCCAGGCTTAAGTCAGATTTCTTTGTCTAAATCTTCAGTCATTTTAATTAAAAAGATTAAAAGTACCTATTTTTCTCAAAATAGTGTTAACTCTACACTATTGGGGAAATTACACTATTTTGTCCCAATTTCTCTTCGTTTTTAAATCACTAAAGTCCATTTTTTCCCATCTGAGAGATTATTGAAAGCCTTGAAGAGATTGTAACTTATAAAGTAAATCATTACTCTTCCACGAAGAAATATTGTAAAAGCCTTGAATTAGAACCCACTGTGAAGACAGCAATGTATTCTGCTGTGAAGCCACCCTTGACAGAGAGCTTTAACAGGAGCCAGATGGGCTTGTCTGCACTCAGCCTCTCCAGCGACGCGTTGATGCTAATAAGATCTGGGGCTACTGAATGCCAGGCAACATCTAGGATAATTTTAATGCTCCTGGATTTTGCATTATGCCTCATTTATAACAGTGCTTTGTATGTTTTTCAGGCATATAATTGCATAGACTCATAAAATTTAATATCAAGTGGATCTCTCCTGAGCAGAAACCACAGCTCCTGATAAAGTCATCGCACATAGCAATTTTTTAAATGTCCCACTAGCAGCCCCTGATGGTGATTACTAGCTCGGTTCATTGAGGCAAGGGGAACAAGAATGCTAACAGTGTTACTAGGGGTCTGGTAGGAGTGATTGATTTATTTTAATACAGTGCGGTCAAAGATCGTCATGCTCCGAGGGTCCTGCTCATACCCGACCACTCCCGAGAGTTGTTACTGAGCTGCAGGGAGGAAGCCAATGGTTCAGGAGCATGTCTGTGGAACTCAGACAAGGTTAACACTAGTGCGCAGCCGGCTCAGAGGCCCAAGTGTGGGTGCAGTCTGAAAAGGTGTCTGTCCGTTTTCTTTAGGACAGGCATTTCTGTCCCTCTACCACCCCTTCTGCCACACAGCCACGCCTTGGCTTGTCACTGGGCTGCTGACACCATGGGTAAATGCACACATGCCACAGTCCCTGACCCTCTTACCACCTTGTTCATCCACCAGGACCACCGGAAACGGGAAATGCATCCCATTATCTCCTTCTCTAGCGTTGCAACATGGGCCACACTCTAGCCAGGGCCCAGCACAGGTCTAATACCACATGGCTCAAGGTGAAGCTGATCTCCAGTCTTACAGGAAGGCAACGAGCTTTGGCTCAGAACCAGCTTTTGTCTTCGGAGCGGTTTCCTGAGGAGTGAGAAGCATTTCTGTTAGTGAGGACACTGAAAGCTTGCACTCATCTTGGGGTTGGCTTTTGTTCTTAGAGAAGACTTCTTAGCAGCACGGAGAAGGGCAGAAAGCCATGGATTCCGGCTGTAGGGTGTAAGGAGCCTTTCTGGGAAACTGAGGCAAGGGGAAGACAAGCAAGGCAAGATGCTGTCCTCAGAACCACAGTTGCCACTGTAGGGTGACTCCATTCCCCACTGTGGGAACACAGAAGTGTCAGTCTGCGTGCCCAGTTAGGACATCACTCACCGCACAGAGAAGAGGCACTGAGCATCTGTATGGTTGATTCCCACACAGCAGTTTACTGAGCTTCGTTGCAGCTGGTTATGGAAGGTGATGGGCTGTGGCTTAGTGAGGGCCTTTACCAGGTCAGGTCCTCTTGATCTCCTGCTCTGTGAAGTTCCTGCACATGCAGAGCCTTACAGCTACTTCAGCTTGGTGCGGTAATAGGAAATTGAAAATGGTGGCTGGGCAAGAAATCCTGACACCCCACCCCACCCCTGAAAAAAACAAAAACAAAAACCAAAACGCTCCAAGCTGACAGTCAGGGCCTCTTTTAAATTACCAGTTCCCTCCCAACATCAGGTTCCCTTCATACTGTGGAAGGTGGGAGGGCTGTCTGCTTTCAGATGAGAAGGGTAAAAGAAAATCTATAAAGCTTCAATTCACACTAGAAAACAAGAGACACAAAAAACATCTTTAACCACACAGAGGAGACATTTTGTTTATCAGGACCAAGTTTTTGAAACAAGAACATGGGAGGAATGATGACCAGAAAGAGCAGCTGGCAGTGAAGACTGTGAGGAGCAGACCCCAGCATGAGGTGGGGCAGGGGTGCTGAGGGGAGCAGACCCCAGCATAGAGGCAGGGTGGGGAGGGTGGGTGCTGCTGCGGGAAGGTGCTGAGGAGAGCTCAGGTCCAGGTCCAGCCCACTGCCCTCCCCCCAGCACTAAGGCTGAAGAGTGCTAAGCCCCCCCCCACTACCCCCCCAGCACTAAGGCTAAAGGCTTTCACCGGATATTCTCCTAGCCCTGATGAAAACAAGGCAATATGAAATATGAGCAAAACAAATGAAAACAATAAAAACAGTCCAACAGCAACAACAAAAATATTACAAGCAAAAGAGAAACCTCAGAACTCGGGACTTGACATCCTTGAGATCTCTATGCCTCATAGGGAAAGGCTGAGGCCAATTCAAGAGATGGAGGACACTTTCCGTGAGAAAACAAACCACAGCTGTGTCAAAGAGAGATGAGTGAAAACTCGGGCAAGTCCATCCAGGAGGAAGAGTGAGGCTCCCAACCATCACAAGCATGCACACACACACACACACACACACACACACACACACACACACACACGCCACGAGTGCACTTGCATCTCCCTGGCTTTGTATCATTCCCAAGCACAGTCATCTATTGTCATCCCCTTGAGAAGAAGGCCAATATCAAACACAAAATCACGTAACTAGAGCACTAAGGAAACTTAGGAAACATAAGAAAGAAGAAGCCATGGTTGAAAGCTGGAAGCAGTGCCCAGCCAAAGACAACCAATAGGAATCAATTAATCAATCAATCCAACTCTTTCTGGTCTCTAGGTAGCAAATTCCTCCAAACCTTCAGTAACTAGACTCTTCTCTGGCCTTCCCTGTCCCAGGACTTACAGCGAGACCCCCTGTGCTCAGAACTGCATGATGGTGACTTAGCACAACCTCAGGGTACAAGCTCAATCTGTGATAATTTGCTCTGTGTGCCGGGAACAACCAATTTTCTTTTTCTAATTTCACAAGCAAAATTCCTCTAACACCGCTTACTTGGCTTTCTTTTCTGTCCAGGAACACTTATTACAACGAATATCCTGAGCTCCTAAGTGCTTACACGAATCTCCTAGCAATGCTAACAGTTACTGTTTCATGTACGATGAAAGTTTGTACCAAAGTGAAGGGCTTCCCTGATGGTCTTGTTTGCCGGCTGCCCTTCAGTCTTTCCTGTCTTCATACCATTAAGCATTGCATCTTATGATGAACCTGAGGGGTGGCATCAGCTGACTGAACTGCAGTGCTGTGAAGAGATCCAGGGGTTAAGAGAGTACTGAGACCCACACCTGACCAGCAGCCAAGTGCTCTGCACAACATCTCTGATACAGAAACCTCTCACTGAAGGTATTGAAAGATGATCAAAATTACTCCGGCTTTGATCACCTTTACCTAAAACCAGGCAAGCCAAGTAAGTCAAGGCTTCAGGCATTGTTTTCCAAGCCCTCCCTTGTGTGTGCATGCAGAAAACACCCAGAGATGCAACTTGCTTGCAAAATTTTTTAGCTATCCATGAGATCTGCATGTTTAAAGGAAGCCATGGTAAACTTCACTCCTTAGACAGCCAGGCATCTTTCACAAGAATGTGAAGACCAAGCACTAGAGATTTGGTTCAGCAGTTAAGAGCACGTGTTTCTCTTCCAAAAAAACCAAAGTTCAGTTCACAACACCTTTGGCCAATGGCTTATGGATCCCTGTACCTCCAAGGGATCCATAGCCCTCTTCCAGCCACCACAGTCACCTACACTCATATGCACATACCCACACAGAGATACACATAGGCATAATTTAAAATAAAAATTTAAACAAGCAAAAGGTACAAACGAGTGACCGATAAAACACAGCAAAGCCACACCCAGACTGGTGTATACAGAGATGCAACAAATTCAGTTCTCTGTGCAAGCTACCATAACCCATTCTAATGGTCCATAACATTTCAGGTGCTCACTCATGGTCTTACAACATTCCCCTCCTGTGATTACAGGTGATGTGTCAGCGTGACTTAAATCATGTACACCAGTGTTACTGTCATGTTGTGTGTGTAGCAAAGTATACACCAGTGTTACTGTATCATGTTGTATGTGTAGCAAAGTATACACCAGTGTTACTGTATCATGTTGTATGTGTAGCAAAGTATACACCAGTGTTACTGTATCATGTTGTATATGTAGTAAAGTGTATATATATATACACATACATACATCTGCACAAGATAAACCTAGGAGAAAATGTGAATAAATAAATAAATAAAATTCAATAAATATCATTGAAATCTACTAAGATTGTATAATTCAATGCCACTAAACTTTCTTTCTTTTTTTAAATTTCCTTGTTTCTCATTTTTTTATGAACCTGACAATTTTATTTTTGAGGAAAAATATAAGATAAAAGGAATATCGAGTGGCTGAGAAGCACCTAAAGAAATGTTCAACATCCTTAGTCATCAGGGAAACGCAAATCAAAACAACCCTGAAATTCCAGCACACACCAATCAGAATGTCTGAGATCAAACACTCAGGAGACAGCAGATGCTGGCGAGGATGTGGAGAAACACTCCGTTTTCTTAGCAATCCAGTCTTGCTGCAGAGTAGAGAGTAAAATGCAAAAGTAAGGAGTCAATATAATAGCTAATTTCGGTTGTCAAATTAACACCCACCCCTGGGAAGAGAGACTTTTGGTTAAAGAATCCCTCCTGTTAGATTGGCCTGTGGGTCATTTGCTTGAAGAGCAGCCCCCTGTGCGTGGTACCAAGCCTAGGCAGATGAGCCCAGGCTATACAGGTAGGCCTAGGGTAGATGAGAAAAGTAGTAGAGCAAGCCAGTGAGCAATATTCCTCCATGTTTTTTTTTTTTTCAACCTCCTGCCTTGAGCCCCTGGCCTGGCTTCCCTCCATGATGAACTGTAGCTGATAGGATGGAATAAACCCTTTCTTCTCCAAATTGTTTTTGGCCACTATTTTATCCCAGTATCAGAGAAACAAACTAAGACACTGTACTGGCTGGTTTTGTGTCAACTTGACACAGCTGGAGTTATCACAGACAAAGGAGCTTCAGTTGAGGAAATGCCTCCATGAGATCCAACTGTAAGATATTTTCTCATAGTGATCAATGGGGGAAAGGCCCCTTGTGTGTGGGACCATCTCTGGGCTGGTAGTCTAGGGTTCTATAAGAGAGCAGGCTGAGTAAGCCAGGGGAAGCAAGCCAGTAAAGAACATCCCTCCATGGGCTCTGCATCAGCTCCTGCTTTCTGACCTGTTTGAGTTCCAGTCCTGACTTCCTTGGTGATGAACAGCAATGTGGAAGAGTAAGCTGAATAAACCCTTTCCTCCCCAACTGCTTCTTGGTCATGATGTTTGTGCAGGAATAGAAACCCTAAGACAGACACCTTACAACAGTTCACAGTGAAGTAAGATATAAGGTATGGTTTATGAATAAGGTGATTGTACGTATGTCTGTCCAGTGCTCACAGCCACAGGAAACCTTCCATAAGAGAGTCCTGTATCATCCATAAGGAGCAACATCAGCTCAAGCTTGCCCAGACAGTCTCAGTTAACCTGATGTTACCCGGCAATGGACCTCCACCACCTTTGTCAGACAGTGTGCCCATCCTCAGTGTAGGAGAAGGCCATGACTTCTTTCAGAGTATACAGAGAGCAGAAACCCTAAGCATGGCCCACCTCAAGAGAGGGATCAAACACAGTACAAACAACCATGTGGAGAGAGCTGTGGGCTAACCTTCACCATATCTTGTGAAGATTCTGTAGTGATAGAGGCACCAGTAACAATGAGAATTTTTGATGTTAACCCCCTCCTTAGGCCTCATAGTATACTTGCAAAGTCCACCATGGAAAAGCTGCTGAGGAGGGTTGAGAGAACAAGGGAAAGGGGGTGGGAATGGGCTTCTGCCACATGGGGCTGCAAAACAGCAGAGTCATTGCAGGGTGACAGCATTTGCTCTGAGCATCTTTCCAGGTGGGACTGTTTGAACGGACCCTATGGACCATTTTCCAATGAAGTACCCATAAGATCGTTATGTAAGACTGAGCATAAAAGTGTGAGTATTGTTGTGAGTAGATATGGTCATTTAACCCAGTACTGGGAGGTCTGAACTAAGTAAGTCATCTGGGTTTCTCTGCTAGTGACCAAGTTTGTCCTGGCTAACACTCTGAGCCAACATGAACCACCTCCCTCTAGATGCCTAGGGTGGCTTCCCTCCTTCAAGCTGGAGGTCCCGAGCCAAGCATGACTATCTTAGGGAAGCAGAGCAGAGCCCTGATGCTCCCCCTGCAGTAAAGCAGCTGTCAATCATTCTCCAGAACTCACAAGCTGGGCTCAGGAGAGACATCAGCTATAGCCAGGCTAGGTTTCTCTCATCCTCCTGGCGTAGCCTGAGACCACTCACCCCTAGGATCAACCACCCACAAATGCCAGCCACAGACTAAGTGACTCCCAAATAGAGGCAGGGAAGTTGCCCCATCAAAAGTTAAGCTGTGCCCGGATTCTCCAACAGTATAGAATGGGAGACCTACACACTGACGCTACTGTTAATGGATTATGTGACAAAGGTTTACTCTTAGTATAAGATTGTGTAACAGTGGTGCCATTAGCATGCAGAGTCTAGTAGAGGTCTACAGACACGCCGGTTTGAATGTGTTCCTGTGATAAAACACTCTGACCAAAAGCAACTTTGGGGAGGAGAGGGTTTATTTTACCTAACACTTCTAGGACACAGCCCATCATTAAGGGAAGTCGGGGCACAGACTCAAGCAAGAACTTAATCACAAAAACCAAGGAGGAATGCTACTCACTGATCCACTCACAGGCAGAGTGGACATCATGGTGGACATGACTGTGAGCCAAGCTCCTATATTTTGTTTTCCATGGGGACAAGAAGGAAGGGGGATGCCTGGGTAAGCCAACATGGTGTTTTTTAAAGGAAACATAAAGAAACTGATATTTTTAAAGACATATTTGTATTCTCATTTAAAGCAAATTGAATGAAGTTCTTTTAATCTAAAAGTCAGCATACCTGATGAAAATAGAAGACACAAGTGTGTTTATTTGAGGGGCGCATGGAGGGAGTAGAGGCAGTTCAAGGTTGGATTTCTCTAGAAAAGTAAGTTTCTTTCACAAGGCCTTGTAAGAAATTTAGTTCCAGATGGCTGCTATGATGCACAGGACAGACACACCAACTCTGCCACCAGAGACTTTCCCCACATACTCCATTCTTGTGTTCACTGCCAGAATGTTCCTCGTGTTTCCCTTCTCCCCCTCCCCACAGTGAGGAGCCTGGGGGAACACTGCAGGAGGCATGTGATACACCATTTCAAGATAACAGATCCTGTCTTCCATGCCTTTCATGAATGCTTCTCTAATCTGCCTTTCACCGCCAGCCAACAATGGACATGAGCAATACCATGAATGGATACCGTGAGTAAAAAGCTCTCTAATGGCAGACACAGTGGTTGTCCTCAAGATGAGGTAAGCAAATAAAAATCTGCCCCAATGTCACCAGGCCCTTTGGTGGCCATTGCTCCTGTGTGCCAGAACCATGCTCCATGGACAGGTCACATGAAACTGCACTCAAGTTCAGAGTGTTCTTCCCTAATGGCCCAAGAGGAACCTGGCGATTAACTCAAAATATGCTAAAAAAAAAAAAAAAAAAGATGTTCTTTGTGCCCAGCAATAACATAGAGCAAGAGTGTAGCAAAGAAAGTAGAAAATCAGCTTCAATAAAAGGTTGTACACATCGAGTACACCCCCTCTCTGTGTGTCTATATCTGTGTGTGTGCGCATGTGTTGTGAATGCCCTTCATGTATATGAGGGTATATGCACATATGGAAGGAGGTCAGAGGTTGACATCAGGTGTCTTCCTAAATCACTTGTCTAAATTTTTTGAGACAGGATATGATGGTTTGTATATGCTTGGCCCACGGAGTGGCACTGTTGTGAGGTGTGGCTTTGTTGGACTAGGTGTGGCACTGTGGGTGTGGGCTTTAAGACCCTACTCCTAGCTGCCTGGAAATCAATATTCTACTAGCAGCCTTCAGATGAAGATGTAGAACTCTCAGATCCTCCTATACCATGCCTGCCTGGATACTGCCATGCTCCCATCTTGGTGATAATGGACTGAACCTCTGAACCTGTAAGCCAGCCACAATTACATGTTGTCCTTATAGGAGTTGCCTTGGTTATGGTGTCTGTTCCCAGCAGTAAAACCCTAAGACACAGGGTCTCTCATAGAGCTTCATTCTTCCTTGTTCAGATAGTCTGGCTGGCCAGATAACTGTAGGGATCCTGATCCTCTTGTCCCTGCCTCAGCACTTGGATCAAATGCATGCACAACCCCACCTGCATTTTACATGGGTGCTGCGAACTGGATCGCGGATCTTCATGCTTGCACATCAAATGCTCTACTCACTGAGCAATCTCCACAGTCGTGTGTGTGTGTGTGTGTGTGTGTGTGTGTGTGTGTGTATGTGTGTGTGTGTATGACACACTTAACACTCATTCTTTGTTGCTATAGCCACTTTCCTGCTCCAGAAATACTATTTGGCTAAATAAATGTGTTTGTATTTTTCCTTATGACTGAACCTTAAATAGATTGTGAAATCTCTGCAGGAAAGGTCCTGTCTCTCTGGAATTTCAGGTCACTCCTGTAGCTACATTTCAGGAAGAATGCTTAGGCACTCACGAGCATTACCAATTTCCTGGGGTTATCACAGAGATATAAATAACTTTAAAAGTCCCACCATCTTTACATATTAAAAGTTCAATCCTTTTAAAATTCAAAGTACTTTAAAATTAAAGGTCTCTTAACTGTGGGCTTCACTAAAAAACTTCCTTCAAAAGGGAAAATATCAGGGCACAGACACAATCAAAAGCAAAAATTAAACTCCAATTGTACAATGTCTGGGATCCAACTCACAATCTTCTGGGCTCCTCCAAGGGCTTGGGTCACTTCTCCAGCCATGCCCTTTGTAGCACATACTTTGTCTTCTAGGCTCCAGATGCCTGTACTCCATTGCTGCTGCTGTTCTTGGTGGTCATCTCATGATAGTGGCATCTCCAAAATGCTGCTGTCAAGAACAATGCTGAGGTCTGCTGTCTAAAGACAGATAAATTACAACACATCCCAGTCAAATAGCCACAGATCCACTGAGCCTCTGATAGGTAGCCAAAAGCCCTGGGGGAATAAATAGGATACAGCACTTTCTGACCAAACAAAGAGTAAACGCTTTGCAAAATTAAGAACTGTTCGTGGGACAACCCCCCTTCCCCATGAGCCTTTTTCAAATACCTTCAATATTATACATTAAAAACAAATTCAACATGAAGACAAACAAGCTTACCCCTCGCTTCTCCACCCCCAGCTGCGTTGGGTGGTTGAAACCACCCAGGGCCAGAAAAGGCTGATCTCCTTTTCTGCACTGCTTCTCACATACACTCACGTGCTTTTCTCCCTGGTGACTCTAGGCAAACTGTATATTTGGAAAGATGCACACAGTGTGTCTACAGCTGAAGCCAGTGAGATCTTGAGGGCTCGTGCTGTGGTTTAAAGGAGGATGGCTTCCACAAGTTCATAATTTGAACACTTGGTCTCCCATTTGTAGAAACGTTTGGGAGAGTTAGGACATGTGGCCTTTCAGAGATGGTATATCACTTTGGTTTCCAAAAACTCACGCCAATCCCAGTGTTCTCTCCCTGCGCCCCCCACCCCCCACCCCTCTTGTGGAAGAAGATGTGAGCACTTGGTTGTCCTCTCTCCACCCTCATGGACTGTAACCCTCTGCAAGCCAAGGTAAACACTTTCTTCCATAAGTTGCCTTGCTCATGGGGTTTTACCACAGCACTGGAGAAGAAACTAAGATGGCTAACAGATGAAGGGAGGTTCTGAGGGCCTGTTCTCCCTCCACTGCCTGCTGGGTCTCTGAACTCCCTTTACTCTCCTCTGCAGCACTGTCTTTATGGGTGACACAGGCCATCTTCACGAGAGAAGTTCTGTGTCTGAGTTCGTCCTCTGCCTATGAGCCCAGCTGTTGGCACAGCAACGGCTTCTTAGCTTTGGTGTTCCCACCTCTGCCTCCTTATTCTCGAGTCTACTGTTCCTTCATGGTAGGCATGGCCTCGCAGCTTCTGGTTTAATCCCTATGAGGACTTGCGGCACTTCTTATTGGTGTGCTGTTTTGATTCTCTTGACTCTAGATCTAAAATTGTAAAATCCTAACTGGAGGGCAGAATTCAGCCAGCTACTTAATTTTACAAATTTGGAGAACCAATAAAGAGATTTTTTTTTTTAATATTGTACTAATGAATGAAAAAAATCAAACCAATATTTTGAGACAGATAAAAAGTCACGGGAAGTTCAAAGTCTGGTATCTTTGAATTGATTCATGACCACACAACCACATATAGGGGTTCTGAATGGCTGACCATGTGCTGAAAAGGCAGAATAGAGAAACAGCCTCCAACACCCAAAGCTTAGAGCGTCAGCATCTGCCCCAGTCAGGAAAAGCCCGTGGCCTCAGCTGTGAAGGACAGGTCCACCCAGGAGGCTCGCTCCTGCCCTGAGCTGTGTGTGAGTTTTTGAACAAAGTGCCTCTCACACAGCAGCCCACACTAGAAATGCCAGGCAGAAAGGAGAGACAGTCCCTCAAGCAATGTCCTTCCATTCGTTAAATAGAAGCAGAAGACTAGAAATAATGCCTTGTCAGAAGGTTCTACACTGTCACTTTTCCAAGTCACATGAAATCCTACCCCTCTATAAGACTAATGCTACCTACCGATGGAACTGACAGGATGATTTCATGCCCCTTTGATTTGTTAAGCTGTTTGCAGTTACAAAACCACTTTGGTTTACCTAGGGATGTATCATTGTCATAAATATCCTGTATTCGTATAGAGTGTGTGAGGAAAATTAATAGACTAGGGCATCCGTGAAACATCGTTATATATTGGAAACTGGCATTTTCTGATCCAATGCCATCCATTGTCCTGCTTGTATGTCTGTGGTTTCTAGCTTCTGCCTCATGCACAAGGCTGGGAACAGAAAGCAACTGAATGCAGACACCTGCACAAAAGTCCCCATCAGCAAGGGTACTGATTTGAGCTGGCTATGCTGAGATGCGCATTCTCTCAATATTTTTAGTAATGTTTAGATGAGAGGTCTCAGGGCTGGAGATATGGCTCAGTGAATAAGAGTATTTACTGCATAAGGATAAAGATAATACCTGAGTTCAGGTTCTATCTCCCATGAAAAAGCTACTTACTACCGTGGAGGATGGAGACAAGATTGTCAGGACTTGTCAGGACTTGTGGGTCACCAGCCTGCCATAGGAACCCTATGTCAAAAGAAAAGAATTATGGAGCAGGATACCCCACATCCTCCTCTAGCCTCCAATTGTAAGCACACCCACATGCACAATGCCCACACGCGCACACACACACACACCTCAGACATGTAGCACCGTCACATCACCACACAGAGACACACAAAGGGAGTTCTCAATATCAGTAATGTAGTTAACATTTTTTTTTAAAAAAAGCTAAGAAGGACTATGGACGCTTTCTCCTTAAAGAGACAGTAAATATGTGTAGACATACATTTATTCAACCTGATTTAGAGATTAACGGTTATGAGCATCAAAATATCACACACTATCCCAAAAAGCATAGGTGAAAACCTCATTGGGACAAGTCTAATTTCATTTCGCACAGAGCTCTTGAGCTGAATCCAGCTAGTGGTTTGTAAGAGCTTTGTTGACTGAGGGACCAGGAGTTGTAGGACACCTCGGGACGCCACAGGGACTAACCAACAAACAACTCTAGTTTTCACAGCACTCGGGAGGCAGAGGCAGGCAGATTACTGAGTTCGAGGCCAGCCTTGTCTACAGAGTGAGTTCTAGGACAGCCAGGACTACACAGAGAAACCCTAACTCAAAAAACAAAAAACAAACAAACAAACAAAATGTCTCTACCTTCTTGGGTGCATGTAGTGTGGACATGCCAGGAACTGACAGTGTGTGCTCATGTTCCTGTGGAGTTTTACTCCTCTGTAAAACCTGTTCTTTCCCATCTACTTCCTTACTGCTAGAAGAATTTCCTTGCCAGGGAAAGACTCTCCTGCTCTCTGAGATTCCCTGCTATGCTTGTGAATTCTCTTGTCCCAAGAAGGGGTAGCTTTTCACATAATGCCTAGAACACAATTGACTCTCCTGCCATATGCACGGCTAGCTTCAAGCTTGGGCATGCACCCACATTACAGCTATCACTGGGCCAACCGAGGTTGTAAATTGACACCCACTGACAGACACTCTCAGATGATGATATCCTCAGAAATGAACAGCATGCTCATGATAAAATAAAGGCTGGACAGTAGCTAACACGTGAGCCCATGGGATGTGCCAGGCACTCGTCCCGTTCCCTCCCCTTGAGCTGCATGGGTCGTTAAATGAATGTGCAAAGCAAAGCTGTGCCTCAGAAGTACCACTGTCCCCACTCACAAACCAGGTCCAAGAAACATCAGATAATGAGGGGCATTTTGCACCCAGAATACCAATCTAAATAGCTGTTGCTACAAGATAACCTCTTGTGAAACAGCTTGATACAGTTGAGGAGAACAAGAGATCTTAGAATAGTCCACAAGAAGGAAAGAGACCATTTGTTAAATACAACCTACTACGGGGGTGGCCATAGAAGGCATAGAATGCCCCGTGAAGTTTCACTTTTAGCCATGCAACTAATAATCTTTTAGTATTAAAATAGTGTGTGTGTGTGTGTGTGTGTGTGTGCCAAATACAGCAGGAAATACTGAAATATGCATTGCTGCTCAGAAATTCAAATATAACTAAGAATCCTCCTGTGTCTATATATAAATAACAAACAAAAAGACAAAGGCTTCTTCATACCCTCCCCTTACAGCATACAAGGAGATCCCTGGATCTCCTGGGTGCTTTGACTGAAATATCAAACTGTATTTTAAGAAGAAAGCACTTTGCATGGCTGGTGGCTTGTACAGACTCTTAGTGGTCCTGAGACTGGCCTGACATGCCGTGTCACGAGCCTCATTAGCACAGTGTCACATTGTATAGAGAAGCGGTCTGAAAATCACAGCATGTTAAACATTTTCAAACGATACAAAAAATAAGTGGCCGAGTGAATACTCAAACCAATTTCTATCTGACGATAGAAACCATGGGTGTAGAAATGAGGCCCTTTGTGATCAGCCAGACCCACGTGCTTCATATTTCCTGTTCTGGAGCTTTCTTTCCAAGTGGGCGTGACAGCTTCTGTTCTTATTAAAAAGAATCCAGAGTTCTCACAGCCCAAAGAGGTGGTGAGAGGTAGTGTGCCCTCTTACCTGCTGCACGTGGAAGGTCTCTGTCTAAAGCTGGATAAAGACCCACCCACTGGTGTTCTAGGGGAAAGAGAACAGGAGATTCCTACTGAGCCCTGTGCTGAGGGGAGGCCCACCCACTAGTGGACCAAGAAATGTTGAAAAGAAAACACCCACTGAGTCTTGTGCTGTTGAGAGCTCCACCCACTGATGTACCAGATGGGGGTGAGCAGGAAATACACGCTATGTACCTGAGCTGACCAGAGGGCCAAGCACTGCGTGTATCAATCGTGAACAGGAAGCTAAGCAAACTGATTGGAGATCCAGCTACTGGTATGCCAAGAAAAAGTGAACAGAAAATTCATGCTGAGTCCTGGGCCGATGAGAGGTCCAAGCATTACGTGCATCAAGAATAAACAGGAAACCCACGCAGCAGCATCTTGGGTCACTGAGAGGTCTGCTCACAGGATGTACCAAGAACGTGTGGACAGGAAATCCATGCTGCATCTTGTGTCCATGGGAGATGAGAGCAGAAATCAATACGCATGTTCTTTGCACATCAAATGAAGATAAATACACTATGTCCAGGAGCCACATTCTGATGACAGAAAATGAAAAGGAAGATAGTTTTCCCCCAAACTTGTTTACTGAGAGCAAAACACAAAGCAGATTCATCCCAGCTCCGTCCAGGTGTATTATATTGGTTTCAAAACACTCTGGTCATTTCAGAATTACTTATTGTTTGTTCAGATGTTTATTGATCCTAGCTTTATGTCAAAACCAAACAAAAGCTCTGTTATACTTCAACCCCAGAATTCTCATGAAGCATTCCTGACTACACTGTTCTAATGAAAGATTTTAAAAATTACCTTTACAGGCAGGAAATAAGTGTTGGCATGGGTCACGCCTTTAATTCACAGGCGTGCCTTGAATTTTGCCACTGTTAAAAAGTTCATAGCTTGCAGGTGGAATGGGCATTTGGAGCTGTTTACATGAGAAGACTGAAACTCAGAATAGATGCCCACTTTTGCCCTTGGTGACTTCAACTCTTAACGCAAATGCTTCGGCTGCTTGGGGACTGAAGCCAAAGTAAGAGAGGAGACCGGAAGACGATGGTTGGAAGTCAAGAACCCAGATCAGATTGAAGAAGCAAACAAAGGAGGGGGATGGTTCAGGGAATGTCCAGACTACAACCTGCGGGTCTCTACTGTGGTGAGCACTGCGACCTTCATCATCTTCCCACCACACAGCTCATGTCAGATCACGACATATTCATAATTTCTTCTTGGCTGAGTTCTAAAGGTCATGGTCTTTCGAATGGGCTGTTGGATAGTCCAGCATTGTGTCCAGATATTCTCTCTGAGCCCCTCTATGCTCATTCACCTCTGTGCTCCACCTAAAATAATGTAGCCTTAGGGAAAGAGTGCAGCATACTCTATGGGCTCAAAGGCGGAAGACTATTTGAAACTACCCCCATGAAATCTATCATTCAGGAGAGAGGCCAGACACCACTTCAAGTAACAAGAAGTCATCAAAGATGAAATGAAGTGTTCTTCTCAACGAATCTATTACATCAGAGACACACATATGTCCACTTCATGTGTTGGGAGGTGTGCAATTTTATTTTCATTCAAGGAAGGCCACATTAGAATGTTTCATTTGAATGAAACCGGGTAGATGTGAGAGAGAGAATGCCTGCTGACTTACAGAGAATGATACCAATTCCAGGAGGGGGAAGTCATCTAGGCTGTTCACTGTATAAAGACTAAAATGTCTGTGTATGGGACTATCTCGTGGCATCCACAATTCCATGTGAAACTCAAATGAAAAGGATTACCTGGTAACAAGGCACATGAGCAGAGGGAAAGCCCCACAGTCATCCTCACTGGCTCAGAAGAAGCATCCCAACACTGATGATAAAACCTTTATTTTTTTATTTTATTAGATATTTTCTTTATTTACATTTCAAATGCTATCCCAAAGGTTCCCTATACCCTTCCCCCTGCCCTACTCTCCTACCCACCCACTCCCACTTCTAGGCCCTGGCATTCCCCTGTACTGGGGCATATAAAGTTTGCAAGACCCAGGGGCGTCTCTTCCCAGTGATGGCCAACTAGGCCATCTTCTGCTACATATGCAGCTAGAGACACAAGCTCTGGGGGTACTAGTTAGTTCATATTGTTGTTCCACCTATAGGGTTGCAGACCCCTTCAGCTCCTTGGGTACTTTCTCTAGCTCCTCCATTGGCCCTGTGTTCCATCCTATAGATGACTGTGATCATCCACTTCTTTGTTTGCCAGGCACTAAAACTTTTAAATGGGGCATAAAAGGAAGCAGCATTGCTGTAGATACAAATTCATGGGGGAACACCAGGCTCCAGAGTAAATGGCTTTCATATTACAAATTAAGCAAGAGTATTCACTCTTACCTTTTTGTTAACATAAAACTACAACTTTTAGCCAGAGTGACTAAGCAAGAAAATAAAGGCACACAAATAGAGCAGGGAAAAGTAATATTATACATGCTCTCAGATTATACAATGTTATCACACAAGCACGTGCATGTCTGTAAACACACACACACACACAAATTATAGAGATTAATGAATAACTTCAGGAAAAAGGATGTAAAATCAGCGCACAACACTTAGTGGCATTTTTGTGCAACAACAGTGTGTAACCCAGATAGAAATTAAGAAAACAGGGCTGGAGAGAAGACTCAGGGGTTAAGAGCACTGATTTAGAAAAAGGAGACAGCAAAAGATTAAGAAAACATTTCCACTTACCACAGAATAGAATAATTTGAATAAATTTGCCCCAGAAAATGATAGATTTATATACATAAAAGTAAAAACCATTGCTGGAGTAACCAAAGAAGCCATAGATGGTAGGCTAGCTAGTGCTTTGGGGGTTTGTTCATTCGTTTGCTTTTGTTGTTGTTTTCCTATCTTGGCACTTGAAAGGAGAGAACCTTGACTGAGAAAATGTCTTCATCAGACTGGTCTATAGGTAAGACTGTGGGGCATTTTCTTGATTAATGATTGCTGTTGGGGAGTCCAGCCCACTATGTTTGGTGCCACTCCTATAGGTAAGACTGTGGGGCATTTTCTTGATTAATGATTGATGTTGGGAAGTCCAGCCCACTATGTTTGGTGCCACTCCTAGGCACGACCGAGCAAGTCATAAGAAGCAAATCAGTTAGCAGCTCAGCACCATGGCTGCTACTTCAGTCACTGCCTTCTGGCGCCTGCCCTGCTTGGGTTCCTGCCCTGCTGACTTCTCTCTGTGAACTACTGCCATCAGTGATACAAAGTCCAATTGAAATAATACCTTTTTGCTCCTGAAGTTGACTTTGGCTATGCTGTTTTTATTGCAGTAATAGAAAGCAAATTAGTACAGCGAGGAAGCCATGTTGTGCTCAAAAATGGAATAAGCTATCAGCCCAGAAATAGACCATGGTGTATAAGAACACTAAGAGCACACACTGAAAAAAATAACCATCTTTTCTCAAAAAGAGTAGTTTGGAAAACTGTACAATTACATGGAGGGAGGAATAAAATTAGACCCTTAACTTACATCAGATATAAAAGTCAAACATATAAGAAAATGTAAGACCTGAGGCTGTAAACCTCTTACAGGAAGTCTCAAGACTTGGATTTGACATTTATTTATTTGTCTGTTTGTTTGTTTGTTTCTCTATTTCTTTGTTGGTTTGTTTGTTTATTATGTGACACCAAAGGCACAGATGAGAAATGCAACCTGAGCGACATGATCACATCCAACCTGAAAAGTCTTGCAGATCTATCGAAGCCATCAAAACAGAGTGAAGCATTTGCAAATTTATACACAGGAAAGCCTATATCTGTACTACACAAATTTACTCTCAGAAAGGGTCCACATCTGGAATACAGAAATTTACTCTTAGAAAGGGTCCACATCTAGAATACAGAAATTTACTCTCAGAAAGGTTCCACACCTGTAATACATGAATTTACTCTCAGAAAGGGTCCACATCTGTAATATAGAAATTTACTCTCAGAAAGGGTCCACATCTGGAATACAGAAATTTACTCTCAGAAAGGTTCCACACTTGTAATACATGAATTTACTCTCAGAAAGGGTCCACATCTGGAGTACATGAAAAGCTCTGTAGCTCAGTGATAAGAACAGAAATCTGACTTCAAAGTGAGCAAAGAACTTTGGTGCGTCCTCACAGAGGGCAAGGTGGGCATTCTATATCTGTAGAGAGCACCACTGGAATTTCGATGGCAGTTGCACTGAGTCTGAAGATTGCTTTTGGTGTCATTTTCACAATATTGATTCCTCTGATCTGCTAGCATGGATTGGGTAGGATTCTTTCCATCTTCCAGTTTTCCTTGATTTCTTTCTTCTGAGTTTTAAATTCTTCATTGTAGAGGTCTTTAACATTCATAGGTAGGTTTGCATTATTATTACTATTACTATTATTGTTGTTACTACTACTACTACTATGACTACTACTATGACTACTACTACTAATGGTGCTATAAATGGACTGCTTCCCCTGTGTCCTTTTCATCATAACTGCTATGAACACATAGGAAAGTTATTGACTTCTGTTCATTTGTTTTATGACATGCCGCTTTGACAAGTAAATAAGTAAATAAGACTCTTAAGAGTTTTCCAATAAAGTCCTCAGGGTCTCCTATGGTCTCTACAAATAGAAAAACTTAGACTTCTTCCTTTCCTGTTTGTATTCTCTTGTTTGCTTCTCCTGTATTGTGGTACCTAAAACTTCAACTGCTTAAGAAGTGTGTAGAACATGGACTCCATTAATGACCTTGCCTTGAGTGGCAATGCTATGACAACCCCACCACCACCGCATAGAATGGGCAAAGGATTCGAATAAATAGTTCTACAGAAAGGAGCTCACATTGATAAACATCTGCTCAATATCATGTGCTATCGTGGAAACACAACCCAAACCACAGGCATTCTCTTATAGCTATTAGAGGGCTGTGGAGAGAGAAGCACAGAATAGCAAGCTCTCAGAGGATGCAGAGAGCCTGGACCTCTCTCTTTTGTTGGGAGATGTGAAATGGAGCAAACACTGACATTTTAAATGATAGGATGAAGTTTTCCCAAAAATTTCCAAAATTGTTGTACATGTTTCCATTGGAGACATGTACAACAGAATTAAAGAACCTCAAAGAAATACTAACATATTCATACTCTTTGCAAAAGAACTTACAGTAGAAGTGGGAGCAGCTCTAACATCCATTAACAGGTGAAGGAATAAAACGACGCTGTCCACCACAATGTTGTATACCACTCAGTCTTAAAGACAAGGAAAAATGTCATGGGAAGCAGGGCAGGTGACGTCAGAGGGGCTGAGAGACAGGCAGACAGCAGTGGAACAGTTCCCACTTAGCAAGATGAGGTGTGAGCTTTTGCCTTAGTAAAAAACAAAAACAAAAACAAAAACAAAACCGCAATTTTCTGTCCATTTCCCTTCTCCAGAAGATTAAGTGGAGATTCTGATTACACCCACCTGTTGCTCCATTCTGTCATCCCTAGAAAATTCCCACAGTCATAGCCAGGGTCTGTGAGGAAGGCAGGGAAAGAAAGCCCCAGAGCCTGAGCTAACAGGATGGGTTGGTGGCTAAGGGGATTTGCTGGGAACCCGATGACCTGAATTTGATCCCTGGGACCCATATGATAGAAGGAGAAAACCAACTTCTGCAGGTTGTCCTTTGACTTACACACACACACACACACACACACACACACATACACACATGCATTCATACACTCTCACATATGTGTCCCCATACACACTATTATTAATTAATCAATTAATCAATTAATTAAACTTATTTGGAAGAAAGCCCAAAGAGTAGGCAAGGCTTAGCTAATGCAAGTGGTTCTTTGT
>LR749544.1:2946066-2993896 GCA_902729485.2 Mus minutoides
GGGGTCAGGCTTCCTGCTCTTGTAGTAACAGCTGATTTATAATGAATGATAGATATGGTTCAATTAATTCAGATAGCAGTGAGTTGCAGCTAGAGACACAGGTGTAAAAATCATCAGGGTCTCCAACACGCTAGGATGCCCAGATTTGAGCATCCTGCAAGCCCGGGAGTTACATGCCAGGAAGAGCAAGCCCTTGCTCTTGATCTCTGCTTGACTGCTTTGTGACGGTAGCCCATGTTCTTTGGATTCACCTTTTCTATGTTTGCAAAGTGAGTACTGCAGCTGCTGACACACCACACAAACTACATAGAAAATGCGTCCCTCCTGTCCAGTACATGTGCAGCCAGGCCCGACGCACAAGGCCACATGACAGCAGCAACTGTATAGATGTTCAAGAAAGGAACTCCATCTTCTTCACTCTCGGGGCTGAGAAGCCAAGAATTGATAGGATTGGAAAATGCACACAAGGGCCATCTGAGCCTCACTGTATGAAGGACTCACAATCAGCGTGTTGGAATGTCTGCCAACCTTGAGATTGTCTCCTGTAGGCCTGGACAGAAAACGAAGCTCCATGCTTTAAACAACACCCTTCTTTTATATTCCTCATCCCACCATTAGAGATATTGCAGATTTGTAGGGTACAGATTTGCTAAGTAGCTTGAGAGATTCTGGGGATTGAGAAGAAAGGATATTTTGTTTTGTTTTTTGTTTTTTTTTTGTTTTGTTTTTTGGGTTTGTTTTTTGTTTTTTGTTTTTTTGTTTTTTTATCAGGCAGAAGAGGGACACTTTTCAGGATTTTGCCTGTGCAGTGTGGTTTAAAATATTCAGTATACAATATCTGTAGGACACACCTGAATCATGTTCCTATAAATGGGCTTATGCTTGTAATTAATTATAGGAGGCTGATACTGGAGATTCCCTGAAGATTAAAGCCTAGATGGTCTGCAGGTTGTGTTCAATTCGGCCTAAATAATAATGCGACTCTGTGCATGTGACAAGCAATGATGCTTAGGAAGCAGACACCAGCTTCTGTTGTCACCACAGCTTCAGTAACAGTCACGGCGTTTTCAAAATCCAGTCACACATTCACTTCCATACACAAGCCTAGTTACAAGTAGTTGGAATACAGCAAAATGGATCAGCTGTTTCCATTTTATTCTTTACTGCAATTGTTTATTTATCAGGGGAACGGTACATGCATGAGGAGGGAAGTCAGGGGGCACCTGGAAAGACTTGGTTCTCTCCTCTCACCGGGTGGGTCCTGAAGATCACACTCCGGTCTTCAAGCCCACCAGCAACAGTTGACTTTACTTACTGATCCATCTCACTAGCCCAACTTGTTGGTTATTTTAACCAACATATCATCTAATACGAGTGTGTCAGAAATCTTGCCCACGCCACAGGCTGCTGTGCTAGTTGGCTCTCTGCTGGAGAAGATTTCTGTGAGCTACGGGACCCCCTAAGCCTTCTCCTGCTGCCTATCAATGATGTTCATTCTGAGACCTTGAAGGGGAAACTGGGCCATGCTGTGAGAACCTAAGATGCAGAAATGCAAAACCAAAGCTCCACATCTTGCGATCACCATGGCAGTCTGCAGTAAAAACCAATTGTGTATAATATAGATGCCAGTGTTCCGCCCTTGTGTGAGTCTCCTATGAGAAGTTAACACACCAGGATCCCTTCCCATTTGCTTTCAAACTCAGATCAAAGCTACTTCACTGGGATCCTAAAAATAGATTTAAAATGGAACTCAATAGAGAGACAAAGTGTGGAGCAGAGACTGAAGGAAATCCATCCAGAGATTGCCCCACCTGAGGATCCATCCCATAAACAACCACCAAACACAGACACTATTGTGTATGCCAATAAGTGCTTGCTGGCAGGAGCTTGATGTAGCTGTCTTTTGAGAGGCTCTGCCAGTGCCTGACAAATACCGAAGTGGATGTTCCCAGCCATCCATTGGATGAAGCATAGGGTCCCCAATGAAGGAGCTAGAGAAAGTACCCAAGGAGCTCAAGGGGTTTGCAGCCCCATAGGGAGAACAACAATATGAACTAACAATACCCACAGAGCTCCATGGGACTAAACCACTAACAGAAAAAAAAAAAAAAACATGGTGAGAATCATGGCTCCAGCTGCATATGTAGCAGAGGATGGCCTAGTCGGTCATCAATGGGAGGAGAGGCCGTTGTTCCTGTGAAGGTTCTATGCCTCAGTATAGGGGAATGCCAGGGCCAGGAAGCAGTAGTGGGTGGGTTGAGGAACAGGAGGAAGGGATAGGGGGTTTTCAGAGGGGAAACCAGGAGGGGGGATAACATTTGAAATGTAACTAAAGAAAATATCTAATTAAAAAATGCAAAAAAAAAATGGAACTCAAATGTTAGTCTGAGGGTTCATAGCAGTGCACAGCACACACACACACACACACACACACACACACACACACACTACCTTGTAAATATGTTATAAGGCAAGTTATTCTGTCTCAATGAAGGTTAAGATGACTTCATGTACATACACCCAGGAACTGAAATTTATTGAGAGAAGAATAAATTTCTCTAGGAGAATATAAATGTTTCTGTCAGCTTGAGAAGCTGGTGTAAATTAGATCTTGAACTTGAATTAGTTTTGTCACCTCGAAGAAGCCACATCTTCAATCGCTTTAGTGCCAGCCGTTGGGAGCACAACAGTGAGCCCTGCACTGGAGATGCAAAGGCAAGGGGACCCACCCCTGCAAGGTCAAAGGCAGCCTGGGCAAGAGTGAGATCCTGTCTCAAAACAGCCGAACCAATTCTCATCTAGTAGGAAGCACTGCTCATGCATCATTTTGAACATGTTCTAGTCTCTGGTTTCCAAAGTTTAAGTAAGTTGAAATCACTAATATTGTAAAGTGAATTTTATTTGTTAAAAGCAAACAACTTTCTCTATTTTCTACTTTAACTTATATGTATGTGTTTGTGTGTACATACATGTGAAGAACAGAAGAGGTAGTCAGATCCCTTGGAGCTGGAGATACAGGCAGTTGTGAGCCACCTGCTCTGGGTATTGGGAACAAAGCTTGGGTCCTGTGAAAAAGCCGAAAGTGCCACTGAACCATCTCTACAGCCTCTTATTCTATTAAAAACAAAAGGAAAACTTTCGTTTCTGACATTATTGAGTTGTTTGTTTTTAATCGATATTTTTTTAGTTAGGATTCTCTGGAGGAACAGACTACACACACACACACACACACACACACACACACACACACACGTGCGCGATTTATTTATTAGAGTGGCTTACAGGTTGTGTTACAGTTAGTCTGACTATGGCTGCTAACCACAGACAGTCCAAGAATCCAGTCGTTGTTCAGTCCTCAGGGCTGGGTGTCTTGGCTGATCTTCAGTAGGTGCTAGAAGTGAAGTAGGGAGTGGATGCTGATAAAGAAATAAACTTGCTGAGCCGGGTGTGGTGGCGCACGCCTTTAATCCCAGCACTTGGGAGGCAGAGGCAGGCGGATTTCTGAGTTCGAGGCCAGCCTGGTCTACAAAGTGAGTTCCAGGACAGCCAGGGCTATACAGAGAAACCCTGTCTCGAAAAAACCAAAACCAAAACAAAACAAGAAATAAACTTGCTGACAGAGTGAGGGCAAGCAGACAAATAGCAAGAGCTCCTTCTTCTTCCCCGTCCTTTCTATAGTCTGGTAGTAGAAATATGGCTGAGATTAAAGGTGGATCTTCCCTCCACAAAAGATCTGGATAAAAGCTGGCTCTTCCCACATTAAATGATTTAATTAAAAGAATTTCCTCATAGGTGTTCCCAGACCCTTGACTTTTAATTAATCCCAGATGAGATCCAGCTGACCACCAAGACCTGCCACCACAAGTCTACCCCTTATCAACCTGACACACGATCACACGTCCCTTATATCATGCTTGGTTTCCAAGTGAACATAAGAAGGTCATAATTATACCTGAGATGCTAGTCCATATATAATTGCAAATGAATAATATATTTAATCAGGACATATTTGTGCCTATCATGATATAACTAACCCTCATACAACTAAAAATGCATGACAAATATATAATAGGTAGCAATGTCCCTTGACGGACATTCTTTTAGTATCTCAAACATAAATATGATAATCACTGATATGTTCTTGATTGATGTAATAAACCAATGACAAAAAACACAAATCTCTGTATAATCACATTTGTAGTAAAATATAGCAAAACAATCATATCAGTTTTAATCTTGGTTTCTGCAACTGGCGACATGGCCTAAGCTGGAATTTATAACTACCTTCCTCTGTGTTTCCACTACCCTCAAGAGGCACCTTAGCAGGTCTTGGTTCATTTCCTGGAGGAGTGACACACACTTTCATTCCTGAAGGGTTTGTGCCCTTTGTCATCCTGCCTGAATTAGGTTATTGTAGTTTCCCATTAACTCTAATCATAGGATATGGTAGCGCCAAGAGACATATGGATCTGGAGCAATGGATCCTCCCTGTACACTTCTTGGTTGGTGGTTTAGTCCCTGGAAGCCCTGGGTGGTCCAGCCAGCCACATTGTTCTTCCTATGGGGTTGCAATCCCCTTGTGCTTCTCCAGTCCACCAAGCTCAGTCTGATGGATGGCTGTGAGCATCCACATCTGTATTGGTCAGGTCTGGGCAGAACCTCACGGGAAGCAGCCATACCAGGTTCCTGTCAGTAAGCACCTCTTGGCAACAGCAACAGTGTCTAAGTTTGGTGTCTTCAGACAGGATGGATCCCCAGGTGGAGTGGTCCCCAGATGGCACTTTCTTTAGTCTCTGCTCCATTTTTTTTTATTCCTGTCTTTTCTGTGGACTGGAATACTTCTGGGTTAAACACTTTGAGATGCGTGGGTGGCCACACCCCTCACTAGGGGATGTGCCTTTCTACTGGAGGTGGCCTCTACAGGTTCCACCTCCCCCTCTCTAAGCATTTCAGCTAAAGTAATCCCACTTGAATCCTGGGAGCCTCTCCCTTCCCTGGTGTCTGGGACCCTACAGTGGCTACCACCAGTTCCTTATCCCCCATATTTTTATTCAATTTTTATGACATAAAATTTTTCGTGACATATTTTTATTCGATTTCCTGACCATCTATACATTTCTCTCATCCCCTCCTGTACTGGATCCTACCGCCATCTTATCCCTACCCTCCCAGGTCCCTCTTCCTCCACCTCCCACAAAAAGTCGTGCTTAAGGTTGAAAACTAACAAGTGTGTATCATTGTCTAGAATATAAAAGCAGTATTCAAAAATCAACAAGAAAATGAGAAACCCGTATGGAAAAGAAAAAGGGAGATAGGGGAAAAAATAGGAAATCCAAATTCATACCAACTATAAAGAAATAGCCAGCCTCATTAACAGTTATTACATAACCATGGGATATAGTCTTGAACATTGGGTTTATTTGTTTTTCCACCATAAGGTGAAAGTTCCAAGGCACTTCGAGAGGGAAGACACACACTCAATGACTGAATTACATCACCATCCATGAATATGCGATTTAAAAATATTTAATTGTATTTAAATTTTGAAAGACTATATAATTCCAGTATTCTCTTCCTATTCTTGGAACCCAGCCAATGTACACACTCGTTCTACTCCATCCCAACATCCCTGCCTGTTCCTCCTTTTTATTTTTATTGGCTCTATGTCTGTCTCTGTCTCTGTGCCTCTATGTCAGCACACAAGGGAAAGGCTAGAGGACCCAAAATGTTCATCTGTTACATACATGCTTATGGGCAAATGGGCTTTCCAGAACTCTAGACAGCCAGAGGCAGACACATTATTGACGAAAACCTGAGCATTCACTTAGCATGGAAGAAAGCACTGTCATGCTGTTTGGTTTTGGTTTTTTTTTTTTTNTTTTTTTTTTTTTCCTTTTTTCTTTTTATTATCTTTAATCATGTTTTTGACAGTCCAGTCTTTATCCCCTTCTTTGTTCCTCGCACACCCCCGACAGTTTCTTATCCCATTCCTACTCCCCACTGTCTCCAAGAGATGATATCCCCACTCCCCACCAGCACACCCCATTCCACCAGGCCTCCCCACTCTCTGGGGTCTCAAGTCTCTCCGGGGTTAGGTGCATCTTCCCTCACAGAGGCTAGACCAGGCCATCCTTGGCTGTATATGTCAGCTTTAGTTTCCAGAGGCCTATCGACTCCTTCCTCGGCTTCTTGCCTTCATGCTCCTGTTCCTTGGGGTGAATGCTCTCCTGGGGACTTTTAGAACCAACATGATGTTTTGCTTCTGCCAAAAACTTGTCCAAACCAAAAGGATCTTGCTCAAAGTGAACTGGTCCTTCTTGGCCTGTCTACGGTCTGAAGCAGAGACTGCCTCCTGAGGAATGAATCTGTTGGACTTTATCCTGGTCCCGAGGTCATCAGGATACATGTCCTTGTCCAGACTTTTCCTGGGGGAGGTGCTGGTGTGGTGGCTGAGGAAAGGGGTAGTCCCATAGCTGTTCCTTGCCTGGGCTGTCAGGAACCATCAACGGAGAAGACAGGAACCTAAAGCTGGGGGCAGGGCGGGGGCTGAAGACCTGAGCAACTGAAACGTTTCAGAGTCACTTGAGGTGTGGGGTTCTGTGAGGCCACCTTGGGTGGCTAGGTGGGACCCAGCAATCGCTCACCTCCACTGTACAGTCAGTCACATCTGCAGCCAAGCACATCTACTCATTCGTATCCATTCCATCCACATTGAGGGCTAGCTGTTCGAGCCCTGTACCTATGCCCTGGAACTTCTCTGGAGTGGTAGCCAGATGGGAGCTGGGGAGGAGTCGGTCCTTGACACCCCTACTGATTGGTTGCCTCACAGGCATCGATCCAGTCGCTGTACACATCCACTGGTTCTGACAGGTTTGTGATGAGTGTCTGGAATTCCTCTAGGCACACGGCACAGGAGATGATGCCAGTCTTTCGAGCACGGTCCATTTTCACATCACAGGACTTGTCGTGGTTGCAGAAAGGGCAGGTGAACTGGGTCTCCAGGGTGCCTGTCATCTTCTTGGGGGGCGGCTTCCGCTGGGACTTCCTTCGTCCCATTACTGCAGAGGGGATAAACCAGTCTGTAGTTCAACTACTGCCACAATGGTCAGCTGTGAATGGAAAGTCCCAAGAATCTGTTCCTTACTTGCTCAGTCCCACGAGGCTCGTTGGTTCAGCTGGTCCGCGGTAGAAGTAGGTTCCAACAGATGTGCTGGCAAGTAAATGCAAGCAGGCAGAGAAGAGCTAGAACTCGTTTTGTAGACCAGGCTGGCCTAGACCAGATGTCTGCTTGCCTCTGCTTCCCAACTCGAGGGCAGAAAGGAGAGACTACTGTGTCTCGCGTTGGGCAGAGCTTGAGTATATATATTTCCTCTAAGCCCCGCCTCCACAGGGACACACCCCCTTCCACAAGGCCACACCTCCTGACAGTACTACACCCTGTTCTGAGCATAATTCAATCACTACACAGTACCACACCCTGGTACAAGCATAATTCAATCACCACATGTAGTGGCTATTCCTGGCTGTCAACTTGACTAAATCTGGAATGAACTACAATACAGAATTGGAAGGCTCACCAGTGACCCTAATCTGGAGGCTGGGAGATAGACGTTTCTGACCTAGATCTTGGTATGGAGATCTTGAGGCATGGTGGCTATGGATTCCAGAAGATTAAGACAGGGAGATCTCTGAGCTCAAGGTCATCTGGGATTAAAGGTGTGGCGGTACACACCTTTAATCTGGGTGGCACACACCTTTAATCTGGCCTCACTTTCTGCTGGAATCCAAACTTTCTCAAATTGTTTGTTGAGCATCAAAAATAAACAGTAGACTCTTTATTTTGGGTTAAGAGGTTTAAATTCAAAGTTAATTTTAAATAGAATTAATAAGTCTCAAACATACTTAATGAAAACGTCAACAGAGAACAACCAGTCACTGAAACAGTACTGACTGTACTATCTCCTGGGTTTTACAAGTAGACAATGTATGTACGAATACCCGTTTACCCGACTCCAGAACTCTAGACAGCCAGAGGCAGACACATTATTGACGAAAACCTGAGCATTCACTTAGCATGGAAGAAAGCACGGTCATGCTGTTTGGTTTTGTTTTTTTTTTCCTTTTTTCTTTTTATTATCTTTAATCATGTTTTTGACAGTCCAGTCTTTATCCCCTTCTTTGTTCCTCGCACACCCCTGACAGTTTCTTATCCCATTCCTACTCCCCACTGTCTCCAAGAGATGATATCCCCACTCCCCACCAGCACACCCCATTCCACCAGGCCTCCCCACTCTCTGGGGTCTCAAGTCTCTCCGGGGTTAGGTGCATCTTCCCTCACAGAGGCTAGACCAGGCCATCCTTGGCTGTATATGTCAGCTTTAGTTTCCAGAGGCCTATGGACTCCTTCCTCGGCTTCTTGCCTTCATGCTCCTGTTCCTTCAGGTGAATGCTCTCCCGGGGACTTTTAGAACAAACATGCTGTTTTGCTTCTGTCAAAAACTTGTCCAAACCAAAAAGATCCTGCTCAAAGTGAACTGGTCCTTCTTGGCCTGTCTGTCACTGGTCTGAACCAGAGAATGCATTCTCAGGAATGAATCTATTGTGTCTCCAGCACTACGTTCTGGCCCAAGGAAAGGGCTATAATAAAGCTCTTCAAATGTGCTGGTGCCCCTCTCAACAGTTTACAGCTTATAGGATTAGTGAAGGGCATGCCATCTGGGCCTTCCCATTTTGGAGGATTAGGTTTTCACAGTGTACCTACTCTAACACTGTGGTTTCCCTAAACCTTCATCAGTACTAAGCCAAGTGATATCAGGCATCTCTATCTCCCTTTTATTGGTCCATCTTTTGGTAAATACTTCAGTCAACAATTCAAACAAACTGTTGACACCTCTTTAACTCTGAGAGCTTTTTTTTAATTAAACCTAAACTCTCTACTCAGTGGGCTCATATCAATAAACTCAGTTCGATCCAGTTTTATGTTCCTTCCATCATTATCCTATACCCTCAAACCCATTTCTATACATAAGCCCGCAACTTCTGCTTGAATATGTTGACTTTTAATATTTACTGTATAATGCATTAATCTAATCCTCTCATGGACTACACTTTCTATCTCCCCTTTAGGAGCCTGCTTAGCCTTAAGTCTAGTTATAAGTCTACAACAATGTTTCTTTCAACCTTCCTAATACTGCGTATGACCCTTTAATACAGTTCCTCACGAGATAGTGACTCCCAACCATGAAATTATTTTGTTGCTACTTCATGACTGTAATTCTGCTACTCTTATAAATTATAATATAAATATCTAATATGCAGGATATCTGAGATGCAGGATATCTGAGATGCAGTCCCCAAGGGGCTTGTGACCCACAGGTTGAAAAACCACTGGTCTAGAAGAAACTATTGGTAGGCCCTGATGATCACTGTTATTTCGCCTGCCTCCTTCAGAGAAAGCCACTGCTGGCTTCCCAGGTAATGAATGACTCATTTTCTCAGTCAAAGGTGGAAAAGACAATTTGTCAGGGAGTGGGGGCAGGAGTACTGCTTCTGCTGAGGTGGAGAGGTTCCTTTCTCAGGTGAGATAACCCGTGAGAATGTAAGGATTCAAAGTTCTCAACCTCAGTGAGGTTCTCTCACATCTCCATCCCAAGTTACAGGATGCCATTCTTTACCAATTAATGCTCTTACTTTAGCTATCACCACCCTCTGAACCTGGAACTTGAATTTTATCTCTAATTCAGACAACCTAATAGTAGTAGTGGTGGTGGTGGTGCTGGTGGTGGTGGTGGTGGCAGTGATGGCGATGGCGGTGGCTTCAGATTGATTTCCTACAACTTGAGCCCCATGTCTGCTGGAGAGAAGATTCTCTTCCAGGTCAAACTTAGAAACCTCTAGACTGCTTATGTGCACCCGGAGCTGATCAATCTTATTGCTGAGTTCAGTGTTGTCTTTCCTCATAGTCTGAGATGCTTAACATTTCTCAGCTTTATCACTGTGTTCGCTCTTCTCCTTTGTCAGTTTAATCCAGAGATGCTACAAAGCAACTGACCAGCAAAATTATCTCCCTATTTATTAAAAAAAAAATCTGCAAAAGTTTTCTGTAAGTAAGTCACCAAATTCCTTGCCTCTCACAATTGGGGGATCAGGGTAATAAAATTCATAGGTCTCAATAAATTTGTAAAATAGTTCACACTGTGGGCTCACAATACTCTTCAAGCTTCTAGGAGAGGCTTCAGTGACTTTAAGTGTCAGCAAGTTGGGAAAGCCAATTTCAGATATTTAAGTTTTTCAGCTTCTTTTTCTTGTGCTGTTCTAAAGCCATTTCTGATACCAAAACCCATATTAGTAAGAGTTCTCTAGAGGAACAGAGCAGATAGAACAAATATTCAAACTCTCTCTCTCTCTCTCTCTCTCACACACACACACACACACACACACACACACATACACAGGATTTACTAGAGTGGTTCACAAACTGCAGTTCAGCCAGTCCAACAATGACTGTCTACCAACAGAAGGTCCAAGAATCCAGCACTTGTTCAGTCCATGAGACCGCATGTCTCAGTTGGTCTTCCGTTATACTGGAATCAGAGATGTAGGCTCTAATGCCTGTGAAGGAATGGACTTGCTAGCAAGAGTGAGACTAAGCAGGCAGAGAGAGCAGGCTGTCTTCTTCCATGTCTGTACACAGGCTGCCAGCAGAGGGTGTGGCCCAGGTAAAGTCGTGTCTTCCTACCTCAAAAGATCCTGATTAAATATGACTCTTCCCACAGCAAATGAATTAATTAAGAAAAATCCCTCAGGGCTGTAGAGATGGCTTAGCAGTTAACAGCACTGGCACTGATTTTGAGTTAATTTCCCAGCAACCACATGGTGGTTCACTACTATCTATAATGTGACCTGATGTCCTCTTCTGGCATGCAGATGTACATGCAGGTAGAGCACTCATATACATAAAATTAAAAAAGAAAAAGAAAAAGAAAAAAGAAAAATCCTTCACAGGTGTGCCCAACCACTTGTGCTTTAATTAATTCCAGATGTAGTCGCCTTGGCAACCATCACAACAACCTCATTCAATTTGTATCACAGTTTATTAATCTGCTGATAGATGTGCTGAAGAGGAAGGTTGTTCACTGTCTGTGACTGTCTGTAGAAGTGATCTCAGGATTTATTAAACACGTCCGAAACAAAGAATCCCCGAGTCCCTGTGCAGGCCCTTGCTCTAGTCTTACCTGTTTCTTTCAGAATACCTCTGCTTATATTTCCTTCAAATGATTATACAGAGCCCTGTGGTCATTGTTAAGAGGGGGAAAGAAGTAAATGTAAGATTAAACCAGAAATACTCCTATTTCAAACACGGGCTGTTCACGCATCCCAAGAACCACGAGAAACCTGTCTTGATGCAAAACTGCAAGAGGAATTTTAATTGGAGCTCCGATAAGTGCACTGATCAGCATGCTGGGTAGAGACTCGTGCACCACAGAGGGTATAGAGGACTGTCGATTGTACAGAGCTTATATAGGCCAAATCACAGTGAGGGAGGACAGTGGAAAGCTTCCAAAGTACAGCTTGACCCATAGCTGAACCGGTTATGAAACTCTTATGTAAACATCTTGGAACATTCTGTGGTTGTTCCAGGAAATATTTTTTCTATCAGGATGTTCCAGGCATGTGGCTAAGAGCCTTAGCCAAGAGTACAAAAGTTCAAAAGTTCAGGTTCTCATAACTAACTAACAGTGGCATCTGTGACTCCATCTTTAAAAACTTAACTTCTTCATAACATAACAGCTTTCTTGTTGATCGGTAGCTTTTCAGGTTTCTCAGTGGACCCCAACAGTCTACCACAGCAAAATAAAAACGCAAGATCATGCTCACGTCCTCTGCTCCCCTCAGTCTGGAGGATTTTTTTTTTTCTGAGACGGGGTTTCTCTGTGTAGCCCTGGCTGTCCTAACTCTGTAGACCAGGCTGGCCTTGATTTCAGAAATCTACCTGTCTTTGCCTCCCAAGTGCTGGGATTAAAGGCGTGCGCGACCACTGCCCGGCTAGTCTGGACGGTCTTGACTGTGTTTTGTGTGGTAGCTGCTTTGTCTGACACTGACTTGGGACCCAGTCCCCTACATGTGTCTTCAGTGCTATTTCCTTTCAGGACATCATCCCAGAGCCTGTGGTGTCATTGAGATCTTTGTTCACTTTATTACAAAGGTTTTGTGGTGGTTTGAACGTGCCTAGCCCATAGGGAGTGGCATTGCTAGGAGGTGTGGCCTTGTTGGAGGAAGTGCGTCACTTCCTTCACCTCACAGGAAGTAGGGGTAGGCTTTGGAGGTGTTCTATGCTAAAGCTCCACTCAGTGCAGAAGGGAGCTTCCTCCTAGCTGCCTGCAGAAAGAATAGCCTTTCTCTGGTCGCCTTTGGAGTAAGATACAGAACTCTCATCTCCTGCAGTGCCATGCCTACCTGGATGCTGCTGTGCTTCCCACCGCCATGTTAGGCTGAACCTCTGAACATGTAAGCCAGTCCCAATTAAATGTGGTCCTTTATAAGTGTTTCCTTTATATGTGGTGTCTCCTCACAGCAATGGAAACCCTAAGACAGGTAGGTGTCTTCCTGGCTTCTCAAACAGTTTCAGCTTCACCTGCTGTCACTGCTTGGCACCTAATGGAGGCTGTGACCATAATCTATGGCTCAGTGTCCACCAGGATTCCTCAGAATGATAGGCATGATCGCCATTCTTGCCGGATGTCCTTTCTTCTCTTTGTGGCTAATGTGATGTCTTCTCAGCCCTCTACCTGTACCACACTCATTAGAGTACACACAGGTTTTGTCAGGTTATCAACCCTTATTAAATATTGCTATTTTGTGGGAAGTAAAATGCAGAGTAACAAGTGTGGGCTGTAGTTATCAGGCATTTTAGAATACTGTGAAGGGTTGAATGTTCTGAACACCTGTCCCCCAGTTGGTGGCACTGTGAGGAGGTTTGGGTAGTAAAGCCTTGTGGAGGAAGTATGTCCCTGGGACAGGCTCTGAGGTTAAAATCCCCACGCCCCTTCCAGTTCGTTCTCTCTCTCTCTCTCTCTCTCTCTCTCTCTCTCTCTCTCTCTGTCTGACTGTCTCTCTTTCTCTGTGTGTCTGTCTCTGTCTCTGTCTCTTTGTCTGTCTCTCTCCCTCTATGTCTCTTCCTCTCTCTCTCTCTCTCTCTCTCTCTCTCTCTCTGTTTCTCTCCATCTCCCTCCTTCTCTTCCTCTCCCTCCCTCCCTCCTTCCTTCTGCTCGAAGCTGTGGTTGAGGATGTAAGCTCTGAACTTCTGCTCTGGCTACCATGTCCGTCACTTGCTGATACATTTCTCTACCACAGTGGACTCTTACCCCTCTGGAACCATAAGCACAAATAAACATCTTCTTATATATGTTATCTCAGCTATGTTGCTTTATTATAGCAATAGAAAGGTAACTAACAGATTCTAAAGTTAACTGTGGCATCGGATCCTTCCCAGTTTTCAGGAGCAGCTTGCTAATGGCATGACATGGGAGCCATAAATGATCTGCACTGGCTTTTTCTGTGTTCACCTACACTGGCTAGCAAACTGTACTGTGTCTGTCTTTGTTACTGTGACCAAGTCCCAGGAAGTCAAAGTGAACATGGAACAAATAGCCTAATACCAGACTGGGTATGCATGAAGGGGGATGTAAAATGGTGGAAAAACCACCACTTGCTTGTCTCTGAGCTTCTGAATCCTCTGTCACATAACAGTATGACTTATCCAAGAGCTAACCTAGATCAGTTATATGTTAACTACTGAATCAAAACTCTACTTTTAAGACCATCATCAATGCCAGGCAGTTTCCCCCACTGTGCTGGAGTAATCCTGTAAGACTCTGGCGAGCCTTAGCTTACCGGGGACCCCCTGTATGAACCACATGGAGCCTGGATGGATGCAAAAAGCAAGAGGAATTTATTGTTCTAGTGCTCTGGGGTCACCCCAGACCCAAAGGAGAGGTGGCGGACCCCTCCCCCCCAGTGCCCGGTGCCCATTCGGTGAGTTTTTATATGGTTTCCAGGGGCAGAATAGAGCATTAGCAACTAGGCACAATATGATTGGTGGAACAGTGCACCCTTTAAACTGATTGGTCTTTAGGGAATGAGGTGACAAGGACTTCCCTTGCCTAAGGTAGGCAAGGGTCCATCCTGTCCTGTGGAATGTGTCCCCACCCACAGGTCTGTTCCCACTCTGTGGTCTGAGGAATGTTAATTAGCCTCTCCTTTCCATAGGGGCTAGTGTTTCATGACCTTCCAAAAGTTCCTGAGCTGACCTTTTCAATCCCATCTTTAGGCACAGAACTACTTGTAATGTTTAGTCATTGACAGCTATGAGAATGACAAGGTCATTCATGAAGCAGTTGTACAGAGCACATCTTGGGCTGGAGCCTTGTGTCCTGAACGCAGGAACCTGGTGCAATGAAGATAGAGAGAGAAGTCAGTTGGAGGAGAGGAACTGTGAGCTTGTTGCCTTGCCTATATGCATATTGCAGAGAGCTTGGGTCAGCTGCAGGGTACTTAATTCATTGCCAAACCAATTTCTCAGAGCTTCCTGGTGGAACTCATGTTGTTCTTGTAGGTGCTCAGCAGAAATAACCACCACTGTAACCGAGAGCCTGTTAACAGATAAATCAAGACAACCATCATTCCATTTCAAATATGGGAGTGGGTTTCATAATGATCCAGTGATTTAAAGATGTATCCTGACCTTGCTTCAGCGTGTTCTGGTGGCTCTGTCACTGTTCTGTAAAACACAGAAAGTCTCCATGCATTTCCTGACAGGATGTCTTGGCTTCTGACGTGGAAATAAAATGCCTCGTTCTTATTAATCTCAGAAGTATCTTCAAAAAAGTCATGTGATGCTTGGTTTGCAACACGACGAGACATTGAGTGTTATCAGTTGGCCCTACCAGAATCTCCACAGAAGGGCCGTGTTCTGTAGAAACATACAAAATCCACTTTCAAAAATGGACTTCTAAGAGCCATTATTGATTGCCTCTAGCTGACAACACAGTGTTATCAAGTGAAAAAAAAATCAATCAAGTTATCAGCTGAAATAATTGAGCTACTGAATGGACATCTGTTCAACCTTGGACACAGTTACTGCATGTATCCCTCCTACAATTGTGAGGTGCTTCTGCTGTGGTCCCTCTGTCCCTTTCTGGTCTTGCACTAATGTCATTCATCGTCTCCTCTCCCCTTCACTCTTCTCCCTACACTCTTCCCTCTACAGTTCTTTACTTCAAAGCACAATCTATTTATGCCACTAAATTTTTAACTTCATAGATGGTAATCGATAGTGAAAGAGGGCAACATTTTTGTCTAGAATACATACTGTAAGCAGATTCAGAAAATGATGCAAAAGGAATGGTCTGTAGGACAATAGTGCTATACACAAGGGTGTTACTCTCCGTCGTGGGTAACTCTCATGTTACATCTGACTAGAGATGATTTTCTTTGTGCAAGAGGGTTGCCCAGCTTTCAAGCTAATATAGTATCAGTTATACAGGAGACTTTAAAATTGGGAAATTCTGGTGTCTGCAGGGGTCCTAGAACCACCCCTCTAGGATTGCAAGGGACTTCTGTCCAAAGAAGAGGATCTGTTTTAGCTTTGTAAGTTCCATAAGTTGAAAATTCATTGGTATTTTAGAGGAAACAGAAGAAATTCACATCGAAGTGAGCTGTAATCTTTCTACCAGTGTACATCAAATGCTCTGCAGCCAGCATGCTGTCATCAGAGACAAGATATACTTCTATCCGTCTATGTGTTTCTTACTTGTTTGTTTTCAATAGACTATAAGTGCCATGTGGTCAGGGATCTGTGTGTGTTTACAACTATGCCCCTTGGACTTTAAAGATGTCCTGACACATAGATGTCAGCAGTTTCTTTTTAATAAATCCATATAAATCCTTACAGGTAACATATATCTATCAAAAATTGTAATGGGTAGTATTAATATCTATGATTTTTCCTGCCCAACTAAATATTAAACCATCAGCAGTCTGACCATCACCACCAACAGTAGCATCAGCAACAGCACTGTAATCCCAGTCCCCATCATCACTATCATAGGCACCATCATTCCAGTCACCATCATCACCCATGTCATTACCACCGTGATCATCATTACCATATCATCATTATACTTAACAACCAAGTATCTATCTTCATTATCAGCACTGTTACCATGATTGTCACTATCAACATCAATATCATGGTAACCATCATACTCACCATCAACATCATCACCATCACCACATCATTATCATCACTATCACCATCATCAACCTCATTATCATCCACTTCCCTTAGCTCATAAACAGTTCAACACCAGCACAGTGTCCTCATCACCATTGCTGTCACCTCCCATCCCACCATTGCTCAAAATGACTCAAATATATCTTTAAGTAGTGTTTACTTTGTATCCATAACTCATTTAGACACTTTCGTAAATGACTGAATGATACAATGTCATTGATGATATTACTTTCCCCATTAACCAATAGAGGGAAGAAGACAGAGTAACTAACAGCCTACCCATGGACACATAACTGATAATCAAGGGGCAGTTTGCATTCAGACCCCTGGTTTACTGATCCAGTCCGGTCATTGTGCAGCTGTGCACATTAAACAAAGAAAAGAGACAAATGTAACTCACTGCAGGACCATGCTGAGTCTACATTTTTATTAGAGCTACTTTGTGTCTGATATCCAGTCTGACCTTTGATGTTATGTTATATCCAGTGACCATGACATCCTGAAAGCAACACCATAGTGGCAAATGAGATTTAGAAAATGGAATTTTGCATTGACAGTTTTCAAGGAAACATTTTACTCTCATGGAATATTTCTGGACCTTCGAAATTTTAAAACAAACACCCACTTGAATCACTATTTAACACAAAGCTGTGGGTAGTATTAATTTACAGCTACATACTTGCAATGAGTGTATAAAAACTAGCTATATTTTTACATTCAGTGTTAAAACTCATTCTTAAATGCTATTTATTTTAGCATCCTACAGGGAAGGTATTTTTAAAATTACATCAATCAGATTTTCAAATAAAGGTAAGTCTTATAAAATGCCACACTAAAATATGTTTTTTTTAAATAGACATTAGATATTTAAACATTTGGCCATAAATCTATAGATACATCCAATGTAAATAACTATCACATCAAACATCAGAAGCAGAGGTCACCATCTGGAAATATCAGCATGATTTTTCAAGATCATTAACCAACATATTAGATTATTTTTATCCCACAACATCAATAAAAAGCTCCAGGGAAGAGGTAACACTGCTGCCACTAGCAACGTGGTTAAAGACCATAATTCCAGACTTTGATGGACTTAATCACTAATCTATAATCCAGTTATGATTTTAAATTACTTTATATATTCTCTGTCAAAATAATGTAAAGCTAAAGTAGACTAGATGGTTTCATTTTGCTTTTTAAGAGAGAATTTTTAAATTAGTTTTGTTCTCGAATATTGTACTCTTTTAAATAATTCTGCACCTGTATTTGTCTGATGCCAAGACAAGTCTATACAACCAATCTCCATTTAACTCTCATTTTATTTCCACACCTATCCTCTCCCCTTTCCTTGTTCTGTAAGTGATCACTTTGAGATTAGATAGTAGTTACTTAACATTATTGTTGAGCTACAGCTCAAACAGAAAGGTGTATTTATCAAGACCATTAGCCAACATCATCACCCATGTGACAGAATCCAGACACCTTTCTCCAAGTTGTTCTCCTCATGGGGTATCCCAAAACCACAGAAACTAGACATGTGTCTGCTGCAACTCAAGGTCTCAGACACATATGCCATAGAATTTGTGGTATAATTTAAACAATATTGGCACATGAAACTTGTTAACAAGCCTAAGTCCTGAGGGAGTTGTACCAGTTTCCATTTTGATAAGCAAGTAGAAGAGACTTTGTTAAAAAAAAAATAAAAGAGAGAGAGAGACTTTGTATACAGCCTTGTTTCAAAGCAAACCAAGCAAGCAAACTACAACAACAAACACCATCTAGGGCTACAGAGATGGCACAGTAGTTAAGAGCATGAACTTACCAGCACCCAAGTCTGGCAACCCATGACTGCCTATAACTTCATATCCCAGGAGATCTGTAGCCCTCCTCTGGCCTCCTCATACACTATACTCTTATGCACATACCCACACAGATGCACATGCCCACACAGACACACATACCTGCCGTGCACCCACACGTCTCTGACCAGCAGAGATGGTGGAAATAAGCGACACAGGACGCCAAGGTGGTTTCAAGCAGCTTGCCTTCGCAGCTTCTGCTTTATTCTGCTTTTCTCTCTCTCTCTCTCTCTTAGGTTTCACACAGCAGCCGTTCACTCACTCACTCACTCTGCTCTCTCCTATGCTGGCTGGCTAACACTGGTGCTGCTCTCCTCATCTGCTGCCCTCTGGCCTAATGCTGCTGGCGCTCTCCTACACTGGCGCTCTCTAACACTGGTCCAGTCTCCTCATCTGGTCTCTTTCTGCTACGCTGGTCTCTGGTCTCTGGCCCACCTCATCTGGGGCTTCCCTAAATTTATACTCCCATTCTCATGCCACCTCCCACCACCCAATCATAAACACACACATCCAAGGCAGCATGTAGGATTGGCTGATAAAATGGTATCGTGAGATATTGCGCTAATCTCTCCAATGAGTTACGCGCACTGCTTTTACTGCGCATGACTGAGACTGGGATAAACAAGCGAGGTCACAGGGCTTAGCATAGAGCCAGGCGCTATCTTTGGCCCATGCGGCTGTGCCCGCTCCCTATACATACCCACACAGACACACATACATACCCACACAGATGCACATGTACACATAGATGCACATACATACCATTACAGATGCATATACCCACACAAATGCACATATATTCACATACATTTTTAAAATGTTCACAATGTTTAAAATTAAAATATAATTTCACTTCCTCCCTTCTTCATAGTTTTAAAAATATAATCATAAAAGTATATATTATATATAAAAATAAAATGATAATAAACCTTTGAAAAAGTACTTGCATTCTTTCAAATTGATATGCTCAGCTTCAGGTAGGTTTCCACATATCTGAAAATCACTCCATGTCCCTGGCTCATTTTAATAGGTTTCCTTTATAGCCATTGCCTGCTACATTGGCATCATTACCCCATTGCTTATTGATTGTACGTATAAGTGATGCAAATATATACACCCTGTATTAGGAACGTTTCCCTAAAAGGATTTATTAGACTGGCTTACAGGATACTACACAGTCTGACAAGGGCTGTTTCATCGGAGAAGTTAAAAAAACTCCACAGATGCTCAGTGTATGAAGCCAGATAGTGAATCAGTGCCCAGCTGGCACTGATGACCTGCAGGGTTCCTGGGGAGCTACTATCTGAGCTTCAATCTACATTAGAAGCCAGAGGATCTCAGTTCTTTGGCAGTGAGTCATGGCATCAGCAATGGTGGCTGCAGCCAACAGGGTAGTTAACCTTGCCAGCGTGATGTAAAAGCAAGCAGGCAAGAAACAGGAGCTTGTCTTCATCAACTTTCTCTTCATTCAGATTGCCACAGGTAGGTGCTGCTCACCTCTGCACTGGATCTTCCATTGTCCACGAGTTCCCTATTAGTTAGTTCCAGATCTAGTCAGCTTGGCAATGCAGAAAACCATTGCACTGTCCTGGGTTAATTTGAATGACTCCATAAAGGAATGACCAATTAGGAAAAGACTTGTAAAGGGTTGGTAATAACAAGATTTGTGAATTCTTACATTTCATATTTGTTGCCGTTGTGTTCATTCCTGGACGTCAGTTCAGTAAATCTGTGATCTTGTGTTTCATTAGGAGTTATCTCAAATATTTTATTGGCTTATCTTTCATTACAGTGTGTGTGTGTGTGTGTGTGTGTGTGTGTGTGTGTGCCAGGCCATGTGTGTAGAGGTCAGAGAACAATTTTTAAAATTAGTTCTCTTCCTCCACTGTATGGGTCTCTCAGTGACCAAGCTCAGGACAGCTGCCTTGGCAGCAAAGGCCTTTACCAGTGGAACCTCGTCTTTTAACATCTGATATTATTGTTAAAGGATGGATGTCAGTCTGCTAGGGGTTTTTCCCTTAGAAGTGGTGCAGTCATTTTTCCAGGGTGCCTGCTAGAAGTTTCCTTTATTCTTTTTAATTATTGCATTTGGTCAAAGAAACCTGAGATTGTCTACAAAATAGTATATGCTGTTTCCTTTGGTTATCTCCCAGAAATGGAAGATAAGACCCTGTTACTGAGGATGCCACCCACTTCAGACTTGGGACTTGGAGGAATCAAGAAAGGACTAACCTGACAGTCTTCCCCTAGGAGGTCTCTTAGTACTCTCAGGAGGTGTGCAAACTACCATGCGAGAAGCATTCATTAGTCCTACCCAGCTACAAACTGCTTGGAGCCTCCTGCCTGACCCAGAGAGGGTAGTGGCAGAGGCACAGAATAGGACTCTGGTGATGGCAGAGTCTCAGGGTCTCAGGATGTTCTAGTTCTCTCACTATACTGAAATGCTGATGATAAGTCCTTAAAACTCTCTTGCTCTTTCCTAGGGTAAAAAGCTGCTGGTTTAGGCAATTGACACCTGTAGCCTAAACAGAGGGGGGTGGGGGTGGGATTAAGTCATGTGGCCTTTGTTCTGTCTCTGCAGGGATTAAGTAATGTGGCCTTTGTTCTATCGCAGGGGGAACTGCTGGGCTTTTGGGCACTTATTCTGAGCTAGTGAGACCAGGAACTCTGGAGAAGAACCCACAACTGCCATTTTCCTTAGCCAGCATGATCCCTAACTGTATCTAAATACCTCCTCTTGTGCCACAGATAAGTGTTGCTCTCACCTCTCTTCAAAAAGCTTCTTCCAGCAGCATCTGGAGACCATTACAGAGATGCACAAGTGATCAAGTACAGACAACAACCAACTGGAATGTGGTGGAGTGCTCAGTGCCAACTGCTACCTCTACAACACCACTCCTACCCCTGATGCTGAGGAAGTACAGCAGAGGAGTGGTGGAGAGATCACAAGAGCCAGAGGACAAGGACATCTGCTGAGAGATTGTGTCTTACAGCAGGAAGCTAGACTCAGGAAAGCTCAAGAGTACGAGTACGGCTGCCTCAACAAGACCTGAAAATGATACTACCTGACACTCCAGCATGGATGGGGGACATCTCACCAGACCACACCCCTGGGTGAAGAGCTATGGGCAAATAATGGCTGCTGAGAAGAGGAATATACCAGTCTTCTCCAAGGTAGAGCTCTCAGTAGGATATCCAATCCCAAGTAGGCAGCCCTAAGCACACACACACACACACACACACACACACACACACACACACATATACACACACACACACACACACGCACTCATGCACACACATACATGTACAACACTTAAGGAGCTCAGCAAGGTGTATTTGTAAATGTGTGGGGTGTGTGTGTGTGTGTGTGTGTGTTTGTAACAATAACAAGAATAAGAGTCCATAATTTGAGGAATTAGGAGGTACAGGAAGAATTGGAGAGAGGAGGGGAAGGGGAAATGATATAAACACAGAACTCATACAAAACTCTCAAAATTATTCTAAATTGTATTTATTTGTTGTTCTTTTGTGTGTATGTATGTACACACACATATATATATATATGTATATGTATGTGTATATATATATATATATATATATATATATATATATATATATACATCATGCATACCAGGTGCCCCCAGAGAACAGATGGCGGTGTCAGATCCCCTGGAACTGGAGTTACAGGCAGTTGAGAGCCTCCTGATGTGGACACTGGGAACTGAACTTGGGCCCTCTACCAGAGCAGCCCATGCTCTTAATCACAGAACCATCTCTCTGTCACCTTTGTTCTGTTTTTATTTGAGTTTTCTTCTATTATGTCTGCCTTGTTTATTTTGTCTTGATTTACCTCTGTACACAAAATGTTCTTTCAACCTCTACTTTAACTCCAAGGAAGTTTTCCTAGTGCTTATTCTTCTCTTCTTCTGATTGAGAAAACCTTTACACCTTCATGTAATATGTATATTTGATATTCTTTTCTTCCTTTCTGTATGTCATTCAGTCTTCACAATGACTCTGGCAGATACCTCTTATTTAAAAATAGGAAACTCAAGGCCCCTCCCTAAAGCTCATTTAGCTAAGTAGGCAAACATGGCAGAGATAATGACATATTTGACATAGTGTAATCATGTAGATTTAAAACATGTGGCCCTGACATGGTGCAAGCAGAGTCTCTGTCCCAGTCAGGGATTGTTTACAACAGTAGCAGTGGCAGCTCCTGGGACCTCCTGTCCCAAATGAATGTGTGTAAGCTCCCTAAATATAAAACCCATCCTTTATTTAGTATGGGGAGGGTAGGTCATCTGAGGGACTGCATCCTGTGCTCTCTTGCCTCAGGCAATAAAAATCCCATCTTACTCTTTCATGTTCTTCCTGTGCCTTTGCCTGAGTTACCGGAGTACCTGATGTGATCTGTAATGTGTCAATCTCAGCACTTGGTCAGTAACTGCAGGAGGATGGGGAGGTCCAGACTAGCCTGGGTTACATATCAAGATCCTATCTCAAAGTTACAAAGTAATGAGGTTAATAGTAATAATGAGCTACTTAAATACTTTGAAGTATCTGAATGGAAATTAACACCGCACCAGCACTGTGTGGAGGGGTTGGCCGGGGAATATTCTGCATCTCACGTGGATGGGTAGCATTGCCCTCTATGATGCCCTCTATGATGCCCTCTATGATGCCCTCTATGATGCCCTCTATGAGGCAAGCATGCCACAGGACATTTCCAGAAGGTTGTACTACGCTCTAGTTCTGCATTTCTAAGTTGAAGAACAATATTTTAAAAGACTATGGTAGAACTGTTTGAAAACAGATTCTCTTGGGGAATCCTGAAGCCAGAGAAGATGCAGCCTCAAGAAGCCAAGAACATTGAGAGAAGCTACTTGCATCATCCACCCTCCCAGAACTGGCTTGGGAAACCACACGGTACCTAAGGTTGTGCATGGGAATACTGAAATCTGCCTTAGGTTCAGGGCAGCATTAGTGATGACATTCTAAACGTAGACCTACCCAATGCCATGGAAGCAGCTAGCTCTGTACCTCTGCCAATGCCTGCCAGACAGGGGTGAGAGCAAGTAATGTTGGCCATGTCAGCTGATACCTACAGCTGAAACCAGTGTCAGAGGAAAGATTGTATCTTCAGACCAGTCTATGGCGATGGCACACCAGCACATTTGTGCATAGATGTTGCAGCTGTGCATTGTTCTAAGATCAATAAAAAGGGGCAATGAGATGACTTCCTAGGTAAAAGTGTTTGCCACCAAGCCTGTGTGATTGACCATTCTTGGCCCAGGGATTGACACTACTAGGAGGTGTGACCTTGTTGGGGGACATGTGCCACTGTAGAGATGGGCTCTGAGAACTTCCTCCTAGCTGCATGGGAGATAGTCTGCTCCTAGCCTCCTTTGGATGAGGATGTAGAACTACTGGGTTCTTCTCCAGCACCATGTATGTCTGCATGCTGCCATGCTTCCTGCCATGATGACAATGGACTGAAACTCTAAACTCTAAAACTATAAGCCAGTCCTAATTAAAATGTTCTCCTTTATAAGAGATGCTTTGATCATGGTGTCTCTTCACAGCCATGAAACCCTAACTAAGACAGCTTATGATCTGAGTTCAACTCCCAGAGCACACAGGATGAAGGAGAGAACAAAGACCCACAGGCTGCCCTCTGGCTTTACATATGCCAGAGTTCTTCCAATGCTCCCATGCATACATAAATAAACATAATCAATATTTCCAACACGGGTAAGTGAAAAGCATTTTATTGCTATCATGAAAGACTGAGTTTGGTCCTCCACCTCAAACTACTGCACCCATTCATTGCATGTCTTAATACCAAGTGCACGCTATTCGTGAAAGCAATGACCCTCATCATGATAAATACTTAGGATGTCTGCATACTTCAGATATCATGGCAGACTCTAGAGCAGCTTTAGTATCAGAGGGCATGAGCACCTGCTCTTCCCACCTCTCTTCCATCACAGAGTTTGAGTAGCAGAGCGTGAGGTCCTCCCTATGAGACAGGATGAGCTGAAGTACAGTGCATGCCATGTGAGTTACAGCACTAAGAGCCGACGATGGCGGGGAAAGGCAAGCAACTGCATCTCTGTCTCATCAGAAACACTTGGCTTGTTCTGAGTGCTTCTCAGCGTCCTTCCTGTCACATTAACAGGAGGACCATATTGGAAAGTTGGACAAGTGACAAAAAACGTGCATTTTACTTCCAATTATGTGTAATTACCTTTCTGGGGTGCCAAGAGAAAGAAAGAAAGGAAAGGAAAAATGCTTTCCCCTCTTGGCTGTCTCTGTCTTCTTTGAGTTATATTCTTGGCACAGTGTGAACCTGGTTAATGTAGCACAGAAGCAATTCCAACAATAACCACTGAATGGCTGAATGGCGAGCAGCCGTACACCCACCTTTCCTGATGAGGTCATTCAGAGGGAGGGCAGCTGCCTTCACAGGTGCAGCAGGGAGTCTAGATGGATCGCTGCAGCTGGCCTTCCTACTTTAGACCACTGTGGATCAGACCAGCCTCTGCATTTGCTGTTTGTTTTGCTATGACCATAATATCTAATAGAGACAACTCAGGAGAGAAGAGAGGTAGATAACCTTCAAATTCTAGACTCACCAGTTCGTTCCAGCTAAGCCCAGCACTTTAATAGCTCTATCACTTTCAGATTAGTGCCCTGCATTGTTTATATTAGGGTCCTCTATTGGAATGAAGTAGATAGAATAATAATGTCCTAGAAGGAGAGTTAGTGGATCGGTCACCTTACACAACAGTGGCTGGCAATCCAGCAATGGCCATCTGTACATCAGAGAGACTAGAACCCAGCAGGTGCTCCATCCGTGAAGCTGATGCTTTAGCAGTCATCATCTGGTGCTGAAGACCTGCCAGTTCAGAAGCTGGATTCTGACACCAGTGAGGGATGGGGTAGCAGCAGCAGTGATTGGCTGACACACTAACCTGTAAACATGAACATTACAAGCAACACTGTTTCTCCTTCTCATGTGTGGGATATGTGGGCTGTCCTTGGAAGATGCTGCCCCTCCAGGAAGGGTTTCCCTCTCTCAATTAATCTTTGAAACTACCCTCACACACCAACCCAGAAACATGATTCTTAGTTAATTCCACATCCAATCAAGTTGACAACCGAACTTAACCATCCCATTGGGGAATATGCATGCAATACTTGAGCCTCAGGGACAGTCCAGTGTCGTATGGTACATTCTGATCAACACCACAGGTGATAGGAAAAGTAATTTTCAAGTTTATCTTTTTGTGTTACTAAAAACAAGGTAGTTTCTAGTCCACAGGAACCTGAGTCAGAAGTGTGGAGAGCCTTTGGGGATGGGGGGCGCTTGGCAGGAATCTGACATTGTACAATGACAAGGAAATGAGCTTCAGGTAGGAATCTGACATTTGGGCATGACAAGGAAGTAAGTTCAGGCAGGAATCTGATATTTGGGTATGACTAGGAAGTAAGTTCAGGCAAGAATCTGATTTTAGGGTGGATCAAAGAAGTAGGCTTCAGGCATGAATATGACTTTGGGCTAGGACAGGGAAGTAGGCTCAGATATCTTGATCATCCTGATAAGCCCTTAGAGACAGTGATCATGGGAGTGGTCTTGGGATTTTGTTTACTGTCTTGCTTGTTCCTCATTGCACTGCTTACCCTTAATACTTGCATATAATTAAAATGGTATAAAAGTGGAATGAGAAAAAATAAACCTTCCTTCAGTCTCAGGATTGACTAAGGCCATGCTGCAGTTTTGTCTAATTGTCTCTTTCTTTTCAATCCTCATTCCTGCTCTGGAGAACCTATTGACTGACTGAGCAGGCTTGGTCACAGGAGAGTCACTTGAGCCAAGGACTTCAAGGTCAGCCTGAGTGATATAAAGCTAGAGAGAGAGAAAACAGGGGTTAAAAGCACCGACTTTTCTTACAGTGAAAGACCCACAAAGTGAAGACTCCCCCACGTTCTGACTCAGGAGAGGTGACACCCCAAATCACTCACAAGAAATGGCCTTGATGCAAACCACAAGAGGACCCACAGTCGTACACCACGCAGGGGTAGAGGACTGTGGACCCCAAGTAGCTGGGGGAGGGGGTATTTAAAGGAAAAAAACACAACTCAAGGTGGTGGGGAGGGCATTATTGGAAAATACCAAAAATACCAGTTAAGAGTCATGAGTAAGTGGAAAGTCACAAGAAAAAATACTTGGTAATTGTGTGGATATTTCTCAAGACAGTTTCTATGAACCTCTAACAATAGCACATTTGCATAACAGGTTCCAGGAACAGTCAGGGTGACTTTTTTGAACAAACACTCCCTGAACCCAGAAAGCAGGTAGGTGGAGGAATGTCGCTATCTTTTATGATTAGCATGCCTTGGAGCATTGAGTCACAAAGGTCACATTCTCAAGCCTGGGCCTAAAGGCCTAGTCCTTTTGTTTTTATGTTACACTTTTTCATTAGTGGACCCAGGTTCATTACCATCGCTAACATGGAAGCTCCTAACATCTATAACTCCAGTCCTATGGGATCTTCTGCCCCCATCTGACCTCTGTGAGTACTGCACCAAGGCAGTGTACAGACATACCTGCAGACAAAACACCTATCCACATGAAATAAAATGAGAAAGGCTGAATAAAATAACTAACTGATCAGTTAATTTAAAAGGAAGGGGAAATAGAGAACAGTGAGGTCAAACAGACAGTCTTCTTATATGTTTACTATCAAGAAGCAGTCTGTTATCTACATTCTTCAGTGTGAAGGTACAAAGTTAATAAAACGTAGTTCATAACTTTAAATAAGTGCTGTAGTATGTTTTATGTATATAATGTCACTTTAAAAATAAATCATTCATTAGTCTGCTTTTTTATGGTTGGAAATTTTTTAAATGAGTATCATCATCGGGATATTATTTTACTATCACTTCCAATAATAAACAGAAGCCATACTTGATGTTAAGAGCAAAATTGAGTCTCATTCAAACATTAAAATATCTATGCTGATGTACACTTCAAAATGTGTCCAGATATGGTCTCTATTGTGTCTTCACAATTTCCCCAATCTCCTCTCTCAGACTCACAAGATTTATACTCTGCTTCTTTTTCAGTACTTGTAATGGAAATAAATCACATTGAAAGCTGGCTTGCTCTTCTGTACAGCTCTGTTCAAATTGAAGGATCATTAAAGAAAACTAACTTTCCCTTCCATCAACTATATATAAATAAGAAAGAGGGAGAGAGGGTGGGGGTAGCAGTGTGGATTTGGGAGAAGTTGGGGCAAGGATTGTGAATGTGAACAAAATTCTTAAAGAATAAAAATATTTTAAAAGGGACTTTCAGCTATGCCATGGCTTTGAAATACGAACCAAGGTACCATCATCTGATGGTCACACAGGACCTCCCCAGAGGCTGGAGGAGTACTACTAGACCTGAGACATTCATACTGGGAGAAAGCATAACCTCAGGAAGGGACACCACGCCTGCAGCCCAGCAGGTCTCTCTGAGACTGAAAACCCTGAGGGAAGTTGCCAATCTGTCTCTGTTCTACTGCTTGCTTTCTGCTGCACAAGTTCCAAGCCAGCCTGGACAAAGTTTGCAGCTCAGACACCCTTTTACCCCTACCCTTCCCACCCACCCTGGCACAATCTGCCAGCCTGAGCGAGTCCCCTTTGGCGTGTCCAGACAAGAGGGACGATTTTACAAAAGGCACAAAGAATTGTTCTGTGGAGAAAGGAAGTATTGGAATTGGTAATGTCCACACAATTCAACAAGAGATTCAGTGAGAGCACCATGCAGGAGACCCACAAAGCCACAAAGCAGAGAAGATCCACACACCCAAGGTTCACCCAGAGAAAGCCTGAAAGTTCAAAGCCTGTGAGAATTTTCTGGAGTTTGAAATGGGATGAGTCTACCCAGGGACAGGTACCAGAAAGGTTTTTAGATCAAGGAACAGGTGCCCTGAGGGATATCAGCAAGGCAACCAAGTGGACAGGGCTGAGTTTGCATTCCACAAAGTCTGAAAGGCCCAAAAGAGGACACCCCAGAGTCTTAGGCTGACCTTCGCGTCACACCAACTGAAGCCACATTAAAATATATATAAATAAATAACAGCTACAGCCTAATTGAGTTTCCTTGGTTACAACTGGAAATCTCCAATGTAATTTTTTTTTCTGTTCAAGCAGATAGGGTTCACAATGGAAAATGAAACATAATTATCCTATTACTACAATTTAGAATCAGGACTCATGCATAGTCCAACAGCCACCACCTCAATCAAGACTCTACGCAGTGAGTCTATTTAAACCATTATGTAAACTGTGGAAGGTGTGCTGCCCAGCTGTCCTTGTGAACGCTGGGAACTACAGATTTGTACTAGGTGCTGATCATCGGTGGGGCTCTGCTAGCTTCTAAGTCTTAAATTATTTACTTCTGCAGAAAACAGGGAACTAGCCTATTTCTGCCCTTCTGGTATCTCGGACACAGTCTCTCTAAGATTGATATATGAGGTGTGTCTCTTTTCATGCAACCCAATGAATCGTTAGCAAACGTCCTCGTTTGATTTTCTGTTGCTGTGGTAAAAACACTCTAACAAAAAAGCAGCTTTGTAGAAGAGCCTTATTTCATCTTTGGAAATTAATTTTTACTTTTTACTTATTCACTTTATATCCTGATCACTGCCCTCCTCCCAGCCACACACCCCCACAATCCTTCCCCCAGCCTCCACTCCTCTGAGTGGGTGCCCCCTCCCCACCCCACCCCTGAGATTCCCTTATCCTGGCACTTTGAGTCTCTGTGAGGCTAGGTGCTTCCTCTCACACTCTTGTTGAATTGTGTGGACATTACCAACTCCAATGCTTCCTTCTTCCACAGAATAATTCTTTGTGCCTCTGTAAAATTGTCCCTCTTGTCTGGAATCACCAAAGTCAGACAAGGCAGCCCAGCTAGAACAACATATTCCAGACAGACAACAGCTTTAGGGACAGCCCCTGCCCCAGTTGTTGGGTGACCCATATGAAGACCAAGCCACACATCTGCTCATATGTGTGAAAGGCCTAGGTCCACACCTGAATGTTCTTTGGTTGGTGGTTCAGTCTCTGAGAGTCCCCAAGGGTCCAGGTTAGTTGACACTATTGGTCTTCCTATGAAGTTCTTATCTCAATAGGAGCCTTCAATTCTTCCCCCAACTCTTCCCTAAGAGTCCCCAAGCTCCATCCAATGTTTGGCTGTGGGTCTATGCAACTGTTTTAGTCGACTGCTGGGTGGAGCCTCTCTGAGAACAGCTATAATAGTCTCCAGTCTGCAAGCATAACTATCATTAATACTGTAGGAATTAGTGCTTGCTCATGGAATGGGTCTCAAGTTTGGCTGGTCATGGGTTGGCCATTCCCTCAGTCTCTGTTCCATCTTTGTGCCTGCATTCTTTTAGACTGGATACATTTTAGATTAAAAGTTTAGTTGGTCAAAATTCCAACTAAATTCTTCACTGAGTTAGAAAGGGAAATTTGCAAATTCATCTGGAATAACAAAAAACCGAGGATAGCAAAAACTATTCTCAACAATAAAAGAACCTCTGGGGGAATCACCATGCCTGCCATTAAGCTGTACTACAGAGCAATTGTGATAAAAACTGCATGGTACTGGTACAGTGACAGACATGTAGATCAATGGAATAGAATTGAAGACCAAGAAATGAATCCATACACCTATAGTCACTTGATCTTTGACAAGGGAGCTAAAACCATCCAGTGGGAAAAAAAAAAACAGCATTTTCAACAAATGGTGCTGGCTCAACTGGTGGTTATCATGTAAAAGAATGTGAATTGATCCATTCTTATCTCCTTGTACAAAGCTCAAGTCTAAGTGAATCAAAGACCTCCACTTAAAACCAGAGACACTGAAATTTATAGAGGAGGAAGTGGGGAAAAGCCTCGAAGATATGGGCACAGAGGAAAAATTCCTAAACAGAACAGCAATGGCTTGTGCTGTAAGATCAAAAATTGATAAATGGGACCTCATAAAATTGCAAAGCTTCTGTAAGGCAAAAGACACTGTCAATAAGACAAAAAGGCCACCAACAGATTGGGAAAGGATTTTTACCAATCCTAAATAATAGGGGACTAATATCCAATATCTACAAAGAGCACAAGAAGCTGGACTCCAGAAAAAAGAATAATTCCATTTAAAAAGTGGGGTACAGAGCTAAACAAAGAATTCTCAACTGAGGAATACCGAATGGCTAAGAAGCACCTGAAAAAGTGTTCAACATCCTTAATCATCAGGGAAATGCAAATCAAAACAACATTGAGATTTCACCTCACACCAGTCAGAATGGCTAAGATCAAAAATTCAGGTGACAGCAGATACTGACGAGGATGTGGAGAAAGAGGAACACTCCTGCTTTGCTGGTGGGATTGCAAGCTTGTACAACCACTCTGGAAGTCAGTCTGGTGGTTCCTCAGAAAATTGGACATAGTACTACTGGAAGATCCAGCAATACCTCTCCTGGGCATATACCCAGAAGATGTTCCAACTGGTAATAAGAACACATGTTCCACTATGTTCATAGCAGCCTTATTTATAATAGCCAGAAGCTGGAAAGAACCCAGATGTCCCTCAACAGAGGAATGGGTACAGAAAATGTGGTACATTTACACAATGGAGTACTACTCTGCTATTAAAAACAATGAATTTATGAAATTCTTGGGCAAATGGATGCATCTGGAGGATATAATCCTTAGTGAGGTAACCAAATCACAAAAGAAGTCATTGGATATGCGCTCACTGATAAATGGATATTAGCCCAGAAACTTAGAATACCCAAGATACAATTTGCAAAACACAAGAAAATCAAGAAGGAAGACCAGTGTGTGGATACTTCATTCCTCCTTAGAATAGGGAACAAAATACTTATGAAAGGAGTTACAGAGACAACGTTTGGAGCTAAGACAAAAGGATGGACTATCCAGAGACTACCCCACCTGGGGATCCATCCCATAATCAGTCACCAAACTCAGACACTATTGCATAGGACAGCAAGAGTTTGCTGAAGGGACCCTGATATAACTGTCTCGTATGAGGCTATGCCAATGCCTGGCAAATACAGAAGTGGATGCTTACAGTCATCTATATGGTGGAACACAGGACCCCCCCTAATGGAGAAGCTAAAGAAAGTACCCCAGGAGCTGAAAGGGTCTGCAATCCTTTAAGAGGAACAACAATTTGAACTGACCAGAACCCCCAGAGCTCCTGTCTCTAGCTGCATATGCCGGCCATCATTGGGAAGAGAGGCCTCTTGGTATTGCAAACTTTATATGCCCCAGTACAGGGGAACGCCAGGGCCAAGAAGTGGGAGTGGGTGTGTAGGGGAGAAGGGTGGGGGTAGAGGGAACTTTTGGGATAGCATTTGAAATGTAAATTAAGAAAATATATAATTAACATTTTTGGAAAAAAATTAAGTTAAAAAAAAAAAAGTTTAGTTGGTGGGTTGTTGTCCCTATTGTTCCAGTGGGGTTCCTGCCTGGTTCTTGGAGGTAGCTTCTTTGGGTTCCAAATCCCAACTGCTCTGAGTTTCAGCTAAGGTTACCCCCATTGATTCCTGGGAGCCTCCCCCTCCCGTGTTTTTGGCATGTCCTCCGATCCCACCCACCCTCTGAACACTTGCCATCTGCAGATTTCCATTCACTTTCCTATCCCTCTGTCCTCTCTATCCCCACATCTGACCTCCCCATTCCTCTCCAAGTGGATCAAAGACCTCAATGTAAAACCAGATAAACTTAATCTACCAGAACAGAGAGTGGGGAATAGCTAGCTTTCTTATACAGTCTATGACAACCTGCCTAAGGGATGGTGCTATCCTGTAGTAGGCTGGGCCCTCCCATATCAGAGTTTCTGATTCTTCACAATTCAAGTTGACTTTAGGTGCTGTGCAGATCAATTTTGTCAATAGGACACTAACTTCTGTTGACAGATTGCCTTGGGGCTCATCTATGAGCCATTTACTTGATTAGTGATTGATTTGGGATGGCCCAGTCCACCATAGCCAGTACACCCCTAGGCAGATGGGCCTGGGTTGAATAGGAAAGGTCGCTAGGCAAACCATAAAGAGTAAGCAACATTCCTCCATGGTCTCTGCTTCAGTTCTTGACTTCAGGTTCCTGCTTCTGCCCCTGCCCTGACTTCCCTCCATACCAGAATTTGATCAGGACATGTAAGTCCATCAAACCCTTCCCCCAAGTTGCTTTTGGTCATAGTGTTCTTCACAGCAGCAGAAAGCAACCCAGGACAGCACCTTTGTGAGTGAGTGATGAGCACCTCAACCAGTTCCATCGTTTGTTTGTTTGTTTGTTTGTTTGGTAGGAAGGCTACCAGCTGGTGTATCTGAAGGAATTAGATTCATGACCATTCACTGGGAGAGTTTCCCTTTCTGGTGATCTCATGGCTGGATCCCTGCTGCCAGAGGTGAATGTACAGTAAGAGGATGCACCAAGATTTTGCAAAGGGTCTAAAGTGTATTTGTCCGATACACTGTCATGAATATGTGCAATTCAATTTAACCTTACCCACCCCATGGCACATGAAAGCCACCCCCTTCCAGCCATCACTGCAAAGTTGTGATGTATAACCACAGGAGTAAGCTCATCTTGGAGACAGGAATTAGCAGCAGCTATATTCATGCACTGGCCATAGAGTTAAAGCTGGATTTTTTCCTCTGTTCTTTCTCCTTTCGTTTCCCTAAGCATAGGATCTGTCATACAAACTGCATGCTAAGGACAGTGGCTTACATTCCAGACTACTTCCAGAGAAGAAACCAAGGTGGTTAGAAATTCTGGGAAAATGTCATGAAAGATGGCACAGAACCCATTCTAACTTCATGTACAAAATTGCAAAAGTTCCAAACACACCCTACATTGCAGGTCTGACTTGGGCAGTCATGGTGCTACTATATCATACGGAAAGCAGCCCGTGGAACTAAGGCAGGCTACCTCTGTGCTACCTGTGGTTGCCACCTGAAAGGGTGACCCAGGCCCCCAGGGCAAAAGCTTCAAAATAAAAATCAATATTGAGAAAGAGTCCTGAATTAGAATTCTCCATGCAGCAGAACCAGTAGGAAAAAATTTAAAACTTCATATAATAAAATAGTCAGAACCAAAAAAGAAAGAAAAACAGAATACATGAACATAACTAGTGTAAAACAGAAAAATAACAAAATACCAGGTCTGAACACATTCATCCTAATAATTAGATCAATATAAATCATCCAAGCACAGTGCACCAGTGAGAAGATTGCATTAATTAAAGAAACAAGATTTAACAACATCGATCTTAAGAAAACTTGTTTTGATTATGACTCAGCTCTATTAAAGGTACTAGGGAGCCAGATGCCCACCATGAAAACAGTAATGCAAAGAAAAAGAAAACGCCAGTGTGGCTCTGTATGCAAACAGAACACCACACAGAGGATTGGCCTGGACATAGAGACATACAGAGTTACCATCAGATGGTCAGTATAGGGGAATGGGGAGAGGAGCTTGGGATTAGGTGTGGGGAGAGATAGAAGAGAGGGTCAGAAGACCAGGAGAATGAATGGAAATCTGTAGCTGGCAAAGATTGGGGATGTAGGGTATCTTGATGATGTGCCAGAGACATGGGAGGGGGAGACTCCCATGAATCTATGGGGGTGATATTAGCTGAGATTCACAGCAGTGGGAATACAGAATCTGAAGATGCCATCTCCTGGAGCCAGACAGAAACCCCAATGGGACAATAGAAACAACAACACACCCATAAAACTTTTGACCCAAAATTTATCCTGTCGACAAGAAATGCAGGGACAAAGATAATCAGAGACTGGGAGAATGCCCAACCAATGACCAGCCCAGCTTGAGACCCATCCCATGGTCAAGGGCCAATCCCTGACACTATGAATGATATTCCATTTGCTGTCCAACAGGAACCTAGCATAACTGTCCTTCAAAAGGGTCTACCCAGCAGCTGGCTCAACAGATGCAGAGAGCCACAACCAAACATTGGGTGGAGCTTTGCGACTCTTATGGAGGAGTTGGGGGAAGGATCAGGGGCCCCAAAGGGGATAGGAACTCCACAGGAAGACCAACAGTCAACCGACCTGGACCGTTTGGGAATCTCAGAGACTGGACCTAGTCCCCATGCCCCACACATATGTAGCAGATGTGGAGCTCAGTTTTCATGTGGGTCCCCCAACAGCTAGTATGACGCTGACCCTAAAGTTGTTGCCTGTCTGTGGAATAAGTTGTTGGAGCTGGGCTGCCTTATCTGGCCTCACGGGGAGAGGATTTGCCTAGCCCTGCAGAGACTTGATGTGCCAGGGTAGGCCTCCACCCTCTCAGAGGAGAAGAGGAGAGGGGATTGGGGAGTGACTCTGAGTGGGGAACTGGGAGGGGGAACAGTAAAGTGAATAAATAATTAATGATTATTTAAAATAGTTACAATACAAAGATTGAATAAAGAATATCCCAGCAGACAATATGAACAGTAAAAGGGTTATGAGATAACTATGAACAATTATATGCCCATAAATTATATAGCTCATTCAGTGACATACAGAAGATTTTGTGGGGTACCCAGCTACATACTGAAACAGGTAGCTCCAATGATGAATCCTACCAGTTCTATTAAAGGGGACATAAAACCAACGATACATGCTTTTCCAGGAAAGTAGAACACGTTCTAATCACCAAACCAGAGGACACACACACACACACACACACACATATACATGCACAAAAGAACCAGCAGCCTCATGAAAATAGATACAATATCAATCAATTAAATACTGAACTCAGTTCTATAGCAGCAGGTTTGTATATAGCAATCAATCAGCTCACCCCAGGAATGTGAAACCACTTAATGTTTAAATACCAGTAAGTCAAAGTCACCATTTCGAGGGACTAGAAAAGACCTCATGGTCATCTCCATAGACAGAGGAGATACACTTGGCAAAATCCAGCATCTATTTATGATTTTTTTTTTAAAGTTGAGCAAGCAGGGATGAATAAAGGAAACTCTTCTAACATAAAAAAGATATTTACAAAGAGAACTGTGATACTTCATAGTTAATCTAAAAGCAGGAATGAGCCAAGGATGCCCGTATGCCCGTGTGTACCTGCCAGGAGCTTGCCAGAGCACTGCTTCCTCTAGAAGGCAGCCTCTAGGGGTGGACTGTCAACTGAGGGCAAAGCTTGGTTTTATGAGAGTAAACGTTGCTGCTTAGTGTTAATAATATTTACTCTCCTTGATTCTTTGTTATTCTGGGGCCAGAAGCTGATGGCTTCAGATGAATTAACACCTGTTGCTTAACAGCAGCGGGGGGTGGGGGGGTGGGGGGTGTATGGGGGGGGATCAAGTAAAGGATTTATTGCTAGTGCTCCCTTCTCTAGCCAGGCACCCAGGAGCCCCTCAATGACCAGGCTGGTTAACTCTTTGTGAACAAAAAAGAAAGATGGAGTCACTCACAGAGAAAACACACACACACACACACACACACACACACAGGATGAAGTGGAAAATGGCCACATCACTACACATCACTACATTTGGATGGATGGATGGATGGATGGATGGATGGATGGATGGATGGGGCAGAGTTCCCTAAGCCAACAACCCATCATCTTTATTTCTTTTCTCTGGCCATTTTATAGACAAAAGTTCTTAGAAAATTATCTCATAGGTAAAATGTTACACAAAAATGGGAGTTACAAAAGAATGTTGATATTAAGTTCAGAAGATCAGTTTCACATGGCCTTGTCTTATCATAGTGCACACCTATGAGTTTATCCTTGGACCTAAATGTTTTTCCTTGGAACACAAATTTGTTCCAAGCCTGGATCTTCTTTTAGTGTAATATAGAGGCTCATTGTATTTCTTATTATGCAGCCCTTACTTACTATTAGGAGTGGGCACATTCTATTCTTGATTTTAACTTTATTACATCTTTCCAGATAAACAACTAAACCCATCTATTAAAGCTTTCTTCCTAAGATTATTTGAATCAAATCAGGAACTCTATAATATCAGGACTTCATCTAAACATCATTAATTCATGAAAGTTCATCTTTATGTCAATCTGCAAGAAGTCTGCTCAATAGGGTAGGCTAATGCCTAGGAATCCTTAGATGACAGGAAAGGTATATCAGCTAGCTGCATGAAGCCCTTCCAGAGCTCACCCATTTTAGTCTATGCAAAAAAGAAAAAGGAAAGCCACCTGCTAACCTTAGCCTTTCCTATATGGCTCTGGATACATAAGACTTATGTGTAACTTATATGTAACCTTGTACTGAAAACCTAACAAATATGGTAATATGAGAGAAATAAATAAAAGGATTATATATAAGAGAAAGAGAAACTGTCTATGCTAACACATAGCATGATGGTCTACTAGGAAAGTCTGATGAAAACTGTTTGAAAAGAAAAAAAAATGTTTCAAGGTAATTCCAGAGAACACACACAAACCTTTTAAAAGCCAAACAGAAAATCTGTATTGCTGGCCAGCAGCTGCATAGGAAACTTTCCCAAATCATGCAGCCTTAAGACTCACTGTTTTTTGGCTTTCGTACCAACATCCTGGTCAACACACTTTGCTTAGAAAGAAGTTAGCAAGAAACAAAACTATAAAAGCCAAAAAGCAAAATCAGTATGTTTAGGGACTATCCAGGATCCTGGAACTATGGATTATGTCTTTGAAAAATTAGGTCTTGTTCAGATGTCGTGGCCTGCATGCTAGGTTCTAAGATTAGAATGGCACCTCCAACATAGCACCAGTTGGGCAGAGGTCTGGGGCCTATTACAAAATGACTGAATATTGCAGAGTTGTAAAATCCACCAAGTATTACTGATGACAGCAAACATAAAGACCATTTGTCCCCAGGAAAATGAAGAGTAAAGCCATAACATAAAAAAACTATGTTCCCATTGACCAGGCTAAAACAGAACAAAACAAAATTCTTACCTCAAAAAATACCAAAGATACACAGCTAGAGGCATCATACAATAAGGAGTAGGAAGGGCAAAATGAACCACTGTGGGAAACCAGGCTGAGGGAAACCAGGCCTTTAACAGCTCCCACCTGAGAGCCAATTAACCATCTGCTGGGAGCTGAGTCACCTTCCTCTTTCACATAAGGCTGCTCCTCAGAACCGGAGGATGGTCTTTTTGCCCTGAATTGACACCTAGGACTCTTAAGGAAGAACCAGAATTCCGAGATATGCAGGCGCCAGGACTCTGAAATGAATCACAGGATGTCTCAAGCCTGCCATTTACATCTTCCCATATGTCCTTCACCTTGAAGTCTTTGTTCTCCTTCCTCAGTTCCCCTTTTCCCTCTCTTTCTGCTGTATGTATCTAACTGGATATTGTGCCTTAGTAAAATCAGACCGTGACAAAAGCCTCCCAACGCATGGTCTCGCTCCTTCTCCCTGCCCGTTTCTGTCTTTCAGACATAGGTCCTCCTCGCTCCCACGGAATAACTAGGTCCTGTGGGGCGGGACAACCCACCACTCCAGACAGCAACTCATTAACGGTTTATTTTATAATTTAATACATATTTTTATAAGTTATTATTAGATACTACCTATAAATGATAATCTCTGTATACATGTGGGCTCATGAACACACACGCTAATTATTTATGTGGCTTTAAAGCTCCAGAGTTCTTAGAATCTAGATGGAGCTCCACCGCTGAATGGAGTAATAAGCTATTACAGAATAAGATGAACCTCCTTTACCAACTCACGAAGCCATGAGTGCTCACCAAGTGTGCATCCTCCTCACGTAGGTTCTTCAGAGAAGAAGCTCTTGGTTCTAGGATCTGCATACTACACTGCTCCCTTTATATGACTTCCCAGAGAATTCAAGGCTGTAAGGAAGGAGAGCAGACCAAAGAGGATGAGGAATATTGTTCAGTTGCATGATTCTGCCTTGGGGGTATTTTCCCAGTGGGCTCAAACTTACTTCAGTGGTAGCTGCACAACTGTGTGTTTGTCAAAACTCAGAAGAAACTGGGAAAAAAAAAACCCTGCTGAAATAATAAATTTTTAAAGAAACATAACTTGTAGATAAAAAGGGGTCCTCGGATAGAGTGTACAAATACTCAATTGCCATGTACAGCTCTCCACTGCCTATGAAACCGGTCTGACGACGTCATGACATTAGGCAGTGGTGTGTGTGTGTGTGTGTGTGTGTGTGTGTGTGCACTATGACTGCATAGCACATTGTTCATGTATGCCAGATGCAGGAAACTTGAGTGTGTTTGCAGCCATGTCTTTGTCTTTTAAATACGATTCATAATTTAAGAGAAAAAGAATTCTGTTCTCCTATTACACAAAGCAGTCTTCCTGCTGGGTTCCCTCAGCCAATGACCAGGAGAATAGAAGATTTTAAAGACAACAAAATAGTTAGAAAAATTCACATAGACAGACAAAACAGATAAATAAGCATGTGGATCGCAGGAAACAATAATAAAAGCAAGCACGTGGCTTTGGTTTCCATGTGCGTTTTGCTCACCCAAGAGCTAAGTCATTGACATTGGTTACAAAGCCTTAAGTTAACAACTGATATTGGAAAATAAGACCTTGTAAATAAAAGTCTTATTCATACAGCATTGTTTAGGGACTGAGACAAATGAAAAAATGTATTTTGAAATGAAAATGAAAATGTATTATGAAAAATAAAAATGTATTATGAAAAAACACAAAAACTTCTAAGTAAAACGAGTCTTTAAATGAACTTTAATGATTATTAAAAAGAATAGCATGTGTGTAAAACAGAGACTCATCAGCTCCTGGATCCAGCTAACCTACCACTTCTTAGTGTGTGTGTGTGTATGTGTGTGTGTGTGTGTGTGTGTGTGTGTGTGTGTGTGTGTGTATGTATGTGTGTGTGTTTGGTTTAAATTGAGTGATGTGTGCATGCATACTTGAGTGTGGGTCAGACAAAGGTCTGAGTCAAATGGCCTCTTCAGTAACTCCACACCTCTTTTTTGAGGCAAGATCTCTCACTGAGCCTGAAATTCACCAATTATCAAGACTTGAGGGCCACTTGTCCTCATCAGGATACAATTGCCTCTGTCCTCATACGCAACGCTGCGATTTACAGATGTCATCACATCTGGCTTTTACAAAGGTGCTGGGGCTCTGAGCTCAAGTGCTAGTGCTTGTGAGGCAGACATTTTACTGGCCATCCCATCTCCCAAATCTCTTCTTTCTTCTCAACATAAAGCACACTGTCACAGTTCAGGGACATTTAAATATTTGAATAATGCTACAAATAAGTAAGATAAAAATTCTTTCAAGTGTACTCTATAGGAAAGATACTACAATGGCACCTATAAGCTGGGCAACATGAATCAGGACAAACAGGAGGTCATATTTCAAGGTCATAGAAGATACCTGAGGAGTTCTAATTTTATTATTTTACTTTTACTTATAGTGTTTTTTATAGGACTTTACCAGTATGCTTAAAATTTTCCTCTTCTTGCTATCACCACCCAACTAGCCTCAGACTAACAACAGTGTGGTCCCAATGGGGAGCCTCAAGAAGCAGAATCCATCCACAGGATAGCACAAAAGACAGCCAAGTGCAAGAGAAGAGTGGGGAAAGAAAAGGCTTAGGTGTAATTTGAAGGTTGTGGTACCTATAACTACAGAAGAACCCAACACTGTAGGATGAGCATAAGTTTTCACACCAAAAGCCCATTCACTTAGCAACTGTTATCAAAAACATCATATCTGGTTTTATCAAGACTTACAAAGGTCAAGATTAAATGTGGTTAGAAAGACCAGAAGTTGCAGAAGTAGGCTAAGCTGAGGTAGACGTGGGGGCCAGGTTTTACAGGAACTATGATTTTTGTGTAAAAGACACCCAGAGAAAGTTCCATAGCATGCAAGGTTTATGGACAATGCAGTTAGAGACACATGGGACAAGGGAATTGCAAATCCCATAGAAGAGAGAATTCAACGTCTTTGACAGGCTCTTCAGTAGAGCAGACTTGGCAAAAGAAGGAACCAGGGAAATATGAAGATTGTTAGCAGACAATACCTACACTACCAAACAGAGAAAGAAACATGGAATCTGTGTTGGGGGTGGGGTGGACTTCTCATCAGAAGCCAGGCAAGCAATATAAAAATGAATATTACAAGGAAGCAATGAAGGAAACACTGCCAAGACCGAATGTCGTACCCAAGTTAGCCCTAAAATATGGTATAAATGCTTGGCTAGCCAATCAAAGTAATGCACCTCTGTCAGCAGACCAACCATGAAATTCTTCAGGGGGAAAACAAAATTGTAACAGCCAGAAACTTGTAATTTACATTTTAAAAATCAGAATTGGAGAGAGAAGATGGATGTGAATTACATTATGTTCTTTTTGTGCATTCACATAGGATGTAAATGAGTAAAACCAGTGATGTCCCATGAATGGGGGAGAAGAGAACTCAGTCTTTCTGTATGTCCTCTGACTCTCTGTCTCTCTGTGTATCCCCTGAGTCTCAGTGTCTCTGTGTGTCCTCTGACTCTCTGTCTCTCTCTGTGTCCCCTGACTCTCTGTCTCTCTGTATGTCCTCTGACTCTCTTTCTCTCTCTGTGTCCTCTGACTCTCTGTTTCTCTGTGTCCCCTGACTCTCTGTGTCTCTCTGTGTCCTTTGACTCTCTCTCTATCTGTGTCCCCTGATTCTATGTCTCTCTGTGTATCCTCTGACTCTCTGTATCTCTGTGTGTCCTCTGACGCTCTGTGTCTCTGTGTGTCCCTGACTCTCTGTCTCTCTCTGTGTCCTCTGACTCTGTCTCTCTGTGTATCCCTTGACTCTCTGTGCCTCTGTGTCCTCTGACTCTGTGTCTCTCTCTGTGTCCCCAACTCTGTCTCTCTGTGTATCCTCTGACTCTGTGTCTCTGTGTAAGCTCTGACTCTCTGTCTCTGTGTATCCTCTGACTCTCTGTGTCTCTGTGTGTCCTCTGACTCTCTGTCTCTCTCTGTGTCCCCTGACTCTCTGTCTCTTTCTCTGTTTCCCCTGACTCTGTGTCTCTGTATGTCCCTTGATTCTCTATTTCTTTGTGTTTCCTCTGACACTGTGTCTCTGTGTGTCCTCTGACTCTCTGTCTCTCTGTGTATCCTCTGACTCGCTGTCTCTCTGTGTGTCCCCTGACTTTCTGTGTCTCTGTGTGTCCTCTATGAGCAGCCTCAATATGGTAGGCCATTCAATCATGGGTCCACATAAGATGACCACCCAAGTCTTTGCAAAGACAAAAACTTGCCTCTCTGAGTGGCCCAGAACCAGCAAAAGACAAGAAACAGGAGAAAAGCTGCAACTCGTGGCTAATGAAGCTCCAATTATTCATATCTAAACAGTCTCATTTTATAAACTGTTCTGGTTTATTAGATTTGGCTGCATACCGAGAAAATAATTAATGTGAGAAGCAATTGCCTTTGCAGACCAATTGACTTAAGATGTCGTCAGCAAAAAAAAAAAAAAAAAAAAAAGAAATCAATCAGAAGAACTAGGAGCTACAGAGGCAGTGGCAAGAGGAGCCTGCAGAGTAGGCGCCTTGCCTGTGACTTAGTGTAGTTCTAGAATGCTCAGATATGCTACCAATTACAGAAGCCTCTCCTCTGCCAGACATGTCTCTCTTGGTCCTTCTCCTGTATGTTTAGGAACCAGCCAGTGTTCCCTTGTGTGTCCTGGCAGGAGCAGGGTGCTCTCAGTTCTTACTAGGGTCACCTGTGCCATCCATGTGGAACACCACGCTTTCCTATAAAGGGATGAGTTTTCCCTTCTACAGAAATCCTTTGTTCAAATAGTCTTTTAAACATGCTATTTCAATTCTGACAATGCCTTGGCTTTATCCAATTTTTTAATGAAAATTTAACAATCACCCGGGGTCAGCTGTGTAAGCCTTACACCCAAGTAAGGTGATGCCTGTGTTGGGCACTGATGCCTTTACAGAGGACCGAAATACAGCTACAAAGAAACCACAAAATCTAGGCCACCGATAGTCCATCATTAGTGTGACAAATAGGAGGACTTTGCTCAACATTGCTGACAGGACACAGTGATTCTATTGTTGGGCAGCTCAGTGCTGAGTCACGGTGGTGTGCCTTGCTCAGAGGAAATGACAGGAAGTGTGAAAGGCCAGGGACAATGAAGTCATGCTGGCAGCTTCTCCTAGCCAGCTAGAAGCCAAACTCCATGTGTCCTGACACAGTTCCCTTCTTAACCCTAGCCCACTACTCTATCACAGGCTGAGGTGGATGGGAAACGTCGTGGTGTAAGTCCATAGGCACATCCAACGTGAATCACACGCAAAGGCTTTTTCTTCTTCTCTTATCCCTAGCCTTACATCTAATTAAAAACAAACAAGTATGTAATATTTAGTGTTCAGCGTGTAGAGAAACTGCAGACAACACAGAGGGTTACCCTGGGCTCTCTCTCATCCCCTCTTTGCAAGTGAAGAATTGAGCAGAGCGAGCAGAGCCGAACGGGACGGCCGGAACGAGCAGGGCCAACCGGAGCAAGCGGAGCCCATCAGAGCGAGCGGGGGCCGGCTGGAACAAGCGAGATCTTATGGGGGCGGCCGGGAGCGAGTGGGGCTGGTCAGAGCAAGGGGAGCCGGGCGAGAGGAGCAGGGTCAAGCAGAGCGAGCGGGGTTGACCAGAACAAGGGGTAGTGCAGTCCAGCACCTACCTGGTGACAACGTCCCTTCCTGGGGCTCTTCTCTTCCACACTGCCACCCTATGCCTTCTGCTTTTCTTCCATAGTTGATTTCAGAGCACATCATTTGGGGACAAAGCCCTGCACAGGGTCTGCATTCCAGGCTGGGTTTCCTAGGAGGTGCAAACTGTGGTCCCCACCATCAATTAACCCTTAGTTGAACGCAGCCAGGGAAAGTAGGTTTTCTCCAAAACACTTGCAAAGGGGAGAGTGTTGAGATGATGTGGCTACCCTCGGTGTGAGTGGGAAGGAGAGAAAGGAGAAATCAGGTGATGAGGCTGAGAGTCTGCTGTGTGGGCGGGAGGAGGCAGTGATGCTATGTCAGCTTACACCATCACTGTCACCCCCTTCACAGCCAAGCAAACCAGGCTGTTAGAGAAGACAGCGCTGAGAAGGCATCCTGCCATGGAGAATTCAGACCCCATGTGCTGCTCTCTCCCTTTTAAACAACAGCATCTCAAAGCTGAGTGAGTAGAGGGTACTGGTGTGGTGTCAGCTGTGACCCCAGAACTGAACTTCTCATGCATGCAAACCATCCTTGCTTCTGGCCAGTGATGGCGAATGACATATGCAGGGATGTTGCTGACATAATGAATTCATTGTTGTTGTTGTTGTTATTATTATTATTATTATTATTATTATTATTTTACAAACTTCTGATGAGTGAAGCTATCAAGGACCGTCTTTTTCCTCATAGTGACGGAACTGGAATAGTCCTTTGGTCCATCACTGAATGCTGGGCACAGAATAATTCACCAGCATCAGGATGAAATATAGGAGCTCCTGGGAAGATCAAGTGGCTTTCTGAGAACTCACTCTGCATCTATGTGGAGCAAACACGGTGTATGGTCAGGAGGGAGAGCACACAGACAGCAAGTCAGGCCCTGCTACCATGGAGCAGATGGCCTCACGGAAGGTACCCATTACTGTGCCTGAATCCTGCCTGGGCTCAAATTATGTTCACATACAACATCATGTCCTTCAGGAAGTGGGAGCTGTGTTAACTGGGCTCGTAACACGAGTCTATAAAATGAGAAAGTCAACAGATTGCTTTTCAGTAGTTCCAGGTGTGGTGGTTTGAATAAGAATGACCCCCAATGACCTATGTATTTGAATATTTGGTCTCCAAGGAGTGGCGCTATTAGGAGGTGTGGCCTTGTTGGAGTAGGTGTGGCCTTGTTTGAGGAAACACTTAACTAGAGGTGGACTTTGCTCTACCCTAGGTTTCACATGCTCAAGCCAGCCCAATGTCTCTTTCTCCTTGCCGCCTGATGATCCAGATGAAGAACTCTCAGCTTCTTCTCCAGCAGCATGTCTGCCTATGTGCCAGCATGCATGTGCCTATGTGCCAGCATGATTACCACCATGATGACAATGGACAGAATCTCAGAACCTGTAAGCCCGCCCCAATGAAATGTTTTTCTTGTAAGAGTTGTTGTGGTTATGGTTTCTTTTCACAGAAATAAATCCGCAGCTAAGATACCACATGATCCACTGGCCTTCCAAGACTGATGAAAAATCCTTGTCAGCTTAAGAATAAAATATTCAGTTTATTAAAGGGAATGCCTCCTGCCACTGTGGTTAGTGGGCATCCAGACCTTGCAGAGCTAAATGAAGGAAAGCTTTTCAGTTTCAGCAACCATCTGCATAATTTTAGAATTGATAATGCACAGAAGGAGAGGGGAAGCAAGAAGGAAGGAAGAAGACAGAGTCAGAAGACACAGAGAGTCACAGAGAGTCAGAAGATATACAGAGAGACACAGAGAGTCAGGGGACACAGAGAGACACAGAGAGTCAGGGGACACAGAGAGACACAGAGAGTCAGGGGACACAGAGAGTCAGAGGACACACAGAGAGACAGAGGACACACAGAGAGACAGAAAGTCAGAGGACACACAGAGACAGAGTGTCAGAGGAAACACAGAGAAACAGAGAATCAAGGAACACACAGAGACACAGAGAGTCAGAGGACACACAGAGACACAGAGAGTCAGGGGACACAGAGAGAGAGAGAGAGAGAGAGAGAGAGACAAAGAGTCAGAGCACACAGAGAGACAGAGAGTCAGGGGACACAGAGAGAGAGAGAGACAGAGAGTCAGAGCACACAGAGAGAGACAAAGAGTCAGGGGACACACAGAGAGACAGAGAGTCAGAGGACACACAGAGAGACAGAGAGTCAGAGGATACACAGAGAGACAGAGAGCCAGGGGACACAGAGAGAGACAGAGAGTCAGAGCACACACAGAGAGACAGAGAGTCAGAGGATACACAGAGAGACAGAGAGTCAGAGGTCACAGAGAGAGACAGAGAGTCAGAGGACATACAGAGACACAGAGAGTCAGAGGATACACAGAGACACAGAGAGTCAGGGGACACACAGAGAGACAATGAGTCAGAGGGTATACAGAGAGAAAGAGACAGGGGACACACAGAGACACAGAGAGTCATGGAACACACAGAGACACAAAGAGTCTGAGGATACACAGAGAGACAGAGAGTCAGAGGATACACAGAGAGACAGAGTCGGGGACACACAGAGACACAGAGAGTCCGAGGACACAGAGGGAGACAGAGAGTCAGAGGACATACAGAGACACAGAGAGTCAGAGGATATGCAGAGAGACAGAGAGTCAGAGGACACACAGAGACACAGAGAGTCAGGGGACACACAGACAAAGAGTCAGGGGACACACAGAGAGACAGCGAGTAAGAGGATACACAGAGACACAGAGAGTCAGGGGACACAGAGAGAGACAGAGAGTCAGAGGACACACAGAGACACAGTGTCAGAGGAAACAGTATGAGGAAACAGTATGAGTGGGACTAGAATCCAAGCTTTAAGCCTAAGAACTCCTGGATGGAAGACAGCTTCCTAGCTGCGGAGAGGCAGTATGGATTCAGAGGCTCTTAAAAAACAAAAAGGCCTATAGATGACTATGAGCATCCCCTTCTGCATTTGCAACAATATGAACTAACCAGTACCCCCAGAGCTCATGTCTCTAGCTGCATATGTAGCAAAAGATGGCCTGGTCGGCCATCATTGTGAAGAGAGGCTCCTTGGTCTTATAAACTTTATATGCCCCAGTACAGGGGACTGCCAGGGCCAGGAAGTGGGAGTGGGTGGGTAGGGGAGCAGGGTGGGGGGAGGGTATAGGGAATTTTCAGGATAGCATTTGAAATGTAAATTAAGAAAATATCTAATAAAAAATTAATTTTGTTGAAACAAAATTTCCAATAAAAGTGAGTTGAAGAAGAAGAAGAAAAAAAAAACCGGAGGAATAGAAACCCCAGCTCTTCTGCCAGAGCCTCAGTGCACTTTCCAGGCCTGGCTCCTTAAACTGGAGGCCAGTGAGCTAATTCAACTGCACCTGTCTCTCTGGCTGAAGCTCTAATGTATTTCCCAGGCTTGGCAGAGGGACTGGGCAGCCCAGGCCTGTGATAAACAAGTGGACGCCTGAGGGAGAAGCACAGAATGGTCTGGAACAGAGCAGCAAGCTGGGTCCCTGCACCCTCTTCCCAGAGTGGGCAGAAGTCAGGGGCCCAACAGCAGCTCCAACCCAAAACCAGCAAGGGCAGCCAGCTAGACCAAGCTCAGGGGGCAGAGCTAGCTAGCTACCACAGACATGTGCTAGCCTGAGAAGCTTGCAAACATACACTAGGGCAGAAAGGACATTTTCCCAGAACTGCAGTGGGACTGAAAAGCCCCAGACTTCTGAACTGGTAATGTATAAGTTTGAAAACAGCAAAAGAGAAACAAATATCTCATTTGAAAATAATAAAATAAAGTCCTTAAAGAACGTTAAATAATATTAAGAATTCCCCAGAGGAAAGAGTTTAGAGAAAAAAAAAAGGAAATAAAAATTTTCTTAAATAAAGAAAGAGATATTAAGTTTAGAGAATGATAAGAGAGAAATAAAAAATGTACATAGAAAGTGGAATCTCCAATGGAAGGAGAAAGAAAAATAAAATAAAGTATCCATAGAAAGAAGAGAGTTAGATTAAAAAAGAAAATGTTTTCCATATTTAAAACTGGGGGGTAAGTAAAAGAGGGCACTTGGGCCCTATATAATTTGTTCACAATATCGGCATACAAATAATTATATGTTCAATAGTTATTATAATTTTATATATCCTCTTTAAGAAGGGATTAGAATAAAACAGACTTAGAGAAAGAAAAGACTAAAAAGTTAAATGCTAGATTGCAGGCCACAGAACAGAAGTTAGAGGCTTCTTTAAATCTGTGTAAAGAATCTTCAGAATAATATAATATGGAACTTACAATGACAGCGAAAAGGTAGCTTCAGATGAGAAAAGCCACAAACTCTTGAGAGATTAGAATGGCAGCCCACAGGGATACAATATACTGAGTTAAAAATAAAGATCCTGCAAATGATGCATCTCAGAGCTGTGTCGTACAATAGCTTATGCATTTCACTTTTTAGAGTTTGGAGAATTAAAATATGTGTACATGTTGATACAGCATACTGATAATACATATTCAGAATTCTGAGTGGCTTTTGCCTTGAGTTCTGAAAAGGCCTGCGGCGCGCCTCCCTGCCTCCATCAACCAGCAAGAAAGACAAGCCACCACCGGGATCTTCTCAGTCAGCTTTATTCAGGAGCGCCTTGCTTGTAGATTCCCTGGACCCAGAACAGCAGCAGAGCTGCTGCTTTTATACTCTCCCAGGAAAGGGGAGGGGGTGTTGTAGTAGATGCGGATTGGTGCACCAAGCCACACCCATTAGCATATTGCCCATTCATTGGTGTCACAAGCAGTGCCTCATTAGCATATTTTCCCTTCGGGAGGGGCTACTGCTTGAGGAGGGCCTGAGGAGAGAGCTGCGCATGCGCACTAGGCTCTCCTCCCTGGCAGCCTGCCGGTCCTGCGCCATCTTGTAATGGGGCGGAGCCG
>LR749544.1:3029252-3085485 GCA_902729485.2 Mus minutoides
GGGCAAAATACTGCCCTTGTTTCAACTGCAGGCAAAAAAGAAAGAAGGGAAGGAGGGAGGGAGGGAGGGAGGGAGGGGGGAGGGAGGGAGAGAGAGATTGCAGGTAGCCTTGGGGCTAATTATATTTGATGTTAATTCTGTTCCCCTGTGAGGGCTGCAAACAAGGAATGAGTCAGCACTCAGGTGACTTCCTGTAAACCTGCTTCCCACCTTAATTTATAAAATAAATGCTAGAGCTGGTGATTGGGCAGAGAACGAGGGGAAGGTGGAGCTGAAGGTTTTGGGAGAGAGAGAGAGAGAGAGAGAGAGAGAGAGAGAGAGAGAGAGAGGATGAGAGAGAGGAGGCAGAGGAAGAAGGAAAGTGGAGCAGAAGCACCTGGTCTAGAGAAACCACCAGTTCTAAGGGGTCTCTTATATGGGGAAGATGGTAGTGTAGTGGTAGATCTGCCCAATCTAGGCATGCAGCATGTATTCATATTAATTGAGTTGTGTTTTCATTGCCCGGGTTTATTTGGGTTGGAGATTTACCGCAACAAAGAAAGAAGGAAAGAGTCTGTCGTATACTGGAGCAGAAGGCTGAAGGTGGAGGGTCCAATGACTTAGAGAAATTTTGGGTAAGTGTCCAGGCAGCCTGCCACCTCTGCCATCTCTGTAGTTTTGGAAGCTGCTTGCTCTGCACTTCCTGCAACTCAGGTAATATTTAATTCCTCCAGGTCTCTGATGGAGTTGAAGACTAGACACTTATAGTCTGACGTTTAAGCTTAAGTAGTTTACAATTTAAGAGTTTTCAAGTCTAGAAAGATATTTTTAGTTGGTAATGCCAGTTTTGACAGAAAGTGATTTAGGTACAGAACTTCGGATTTACTAATATAGGATAGACAACAATGCAGTGCTTTCTCCAAGGTTGCCGAATAAGTATGTTCTGGACATTGTGAGTGTAATTCCTACCTGATAGTCTTCATAGTTGTTCTTATTGTATATCGTTTATTGATGTTGGAGAAAGAACCTTTTATTGGACTAAAAGGGAGAGATGTAGAGAGAATCTCTTGTGCACTGTGTGAAAGCATCACCTGTCAATAAAATGCTGATGGCCAATGAGCTGAGGCAGGATTAGAAGGCGGGACTTCCTACAGAGAAAGGGAGACTCTGGGAACTTGTCAGTGGCAGGAGATTCAACCAAGGTCTGAGGAAGCTGGGTGCATGAAACTGAGGTAAAGTAACCAGCTGTGTGGCAGACATAGACTAGAATAAATGGGTAATATATGTTATGGGCTAGTTGGGAAATGAGCCAAAGCTTAGGACCTAGGCATTCATTCATAAATAATTAAGTCTCAGAGTCATTACTCTGGGAACAAAGAGGCCAATTAGAAAAGACCATGGTCACAAAAACAAGAAGAAATGAAGGAGAGGAAAAATGTATGTAATTATATTACAATCTCAAAAAAAAAAGAATAAGGTGTTCTGCATGGCAAATGTACATATACAAAGGAGGGAGGCAGAGATTTCTCGGCCAACATGATAGTAATAAAAATAAGATGCTCTTTAAGGTATAAGGTGGACGAAAGATCTGTTGTCTGAGTGCTTCATCCAGAAAACTGTGTTTCAAGGATAAAAGAAAGATAAAGGTGCCCTCAGAAAAACAAAAAGGAGAAGAATTTGCTCCTGGTGCACAAAAAAAAAAAAAAAAGCTCTAAATATCCAGACAGGGCAGGACTCTGAGTGGAAACTCTAATAGGACATATGGAAAAAGTGTAGCTGGGGTAACTGCTCAGCCGCACAATGGCTTAAAGCAGAGGAACTTGAATTTTGTCCCCAGAACCTATGTGGGGAAAAAACTACAGGGTGTGGTGGAGAGTGTTTGTAAACCTCAGCACTCATGACACAGAGACAGGAGGGAGCTCCCAGGCCAACCAGGTCAGCCAGCTAGGCAAACTCCATCTAGGCAAAATGTCTCAAAAAGAAAACAGGATGGACACCTTCCACACATCAGCACATATATGTGCAGTTGAATATACAAACACACACACACACACAAATCACATACATGAACAATGAATCTGAGAAGACAGAATGGAGACAGGCCAAACACAGTGCAGGGGGCGGGGGGGTTTGAGCCCTTCTCAGTAGCTGAAGGAACCATGGGAGGGAAATGAAATGGCACCCAGTGCCCGAACTCTGACAATATCCTCGGCCAACAGGGCCTGGCAGAAGCACTAATGCACCAGACATGCCCTGTGGGGCTTATGACCCATTTGCAAGAGCAGGCAAGGTCCTGTGATAGGAACACAATGCAAAGGCAATTAAGAGAACTGAAACCTACAGTGTTCTCGGAGCATAATGAAGCCAAACGAGAAATCAATACAGAAGGACAACAGGAAATTCTCCAACCACTTGGAAATTATACAAGGGCTTCTAAGCAAGCGAACCCTAGTTCAAAAAGGAAGTCTGGAAGCGTGTTTAGAAGTAAACAGATATTGCCACATGGGTGGGGACTCAGGAGGCTATGTGTATGATGAAGCCCTGACAGCAGCAGTGGGGAACAAATAATACCACATGGTTACAACAGGAGCTCACACACTGTCACCATCTGTGCACACACTCAATAAACTGGAGGAAATGTGGTGAAATAAACTGAAAACAGCATTAGGAAGGAAATAAATATAATAATATATAATAAATAATTACATATAATATGTATTTATTATATATAATAAAACAATAAAATATAAATAAATATAATAATGTATAATGTGCAATACACTCTCCGGACCTGAAACCAATGTGACTGAAGGAAGGAAACACAGGAGAACACCAGTGGGGGAGGGAGAGGGGAAAGAGGGGGGGGAAAGGGGAGGGGGAGGGTTACTGCTCAGAAAAATAATAAGCCCTTAGAAAAACAGTGCCAGGTGTGGTGGCACACGCCTTTAATCCCAGCACTTGGGAGACAGAGGCAGGCGGATTTCTGAGTTCGAGGCCAGCCTGGTCTACAGAGTGAGTTCCAGGACAGCCAGGGCTACACAGAGAAACCCTGTCTCGAAAAACAAAAACAAAAACAAAAACAAAAACAAAAACAAAAAAGAAAAACAATGAAAGGAAAGAGAAGGAATTTTGAACAATGAAGAAACAGGAAATATTACAAAGACCCTAAATCGGTCATTCTCAGCCTTCCTAACGCTGCACCCCTTTAGTACAGCTCCTCACGCTGCAGTGACCCACCCCACCCCACCCCCGCCATCAAATTATCTTGTTGCTACTTCACAGCTGGAATTTTGCTACTGTTATGAATCATAATGTAAATATCTGATATGCAAACCTGCAGGGATCACAGCCCAAAGGTTGATAACCGTGCCCTAAATGTACTGAAAGTCAGAAATATAATGACAGATATTGCTTTAAAAATCCCAGAAGAAATAAACAAATTTCTATGAAATTTATTAGCACAAATTTATCATCTGACAACTTTCAAGATCAAGGGATAAAATGGCCCTTTCCTTCCAGCCAATGCCAGCATCATGTGAAAGACACATCACATCCATCAAAGGAAAAATCCACCAAGATGATGTCTCAATTCTAAACATCTATGCCCCAAATGCAAGGACACCCACATTCATAAAAGAAACATTACTAAAGCTTAAATCATACATTGAACCCCACACATTAAGAGTGGGAGTCTTCAACACACCACTCTTACCAATGGGCAAGTCATCGAGACAGAAGTAACAAAACTAACGGAGGTTATGATTCAAACACATTTAACAGAGATCTATAGAACATTTCACAAAAACACAGAAAAGTGAACCTTCTAAGCACCTCATGGAACCTTCTCCAAAATGGAGCATATATCTGGTCACAAAGCCAGTCTCAACCAATGCAAGGAGATTGAAATAACCCCATATATCATGTCAGATCACCATGGATTAAACCTGGACCACAACAAAAACAACAGTTTTGTCTATCTTGTTGATTTTCTCAAAGAACCAGCTCTTGTTTTCATTGATTCTTGAAGTTCTAGCTAGAGCATTAAGACAGCTATGGTACGTCAAGGGGATACAAATTGGAAAGAAAGAAGTCAAAGTATAGCTGAAGTATCCACAGATGATATGATAGTATACATAAATAATCCCAACAATTCTACCAGAGAACTCCTACAGCTGATTTATCATCTTCAGCAAAATGGCTGGATACAAAATTAACTCAAAGAAATCAGTAGCCCTCCTTTATATAAGCAATAAAGTGGCTGAGAAAGAAGTTAGGGAGACAATATCCTTCACAATGGCCACAAATAATATAACGCTAACCAAGCAAGTGAAAGACCTGTAGGACAAGAACTTCAAGTCTCTGAGGAAAGAAATTGAAGATACCAGAAGACAGAAAGATCTCTCATGCTCATGTTTGGTAGGATTAATATAGTGAAATTGGTCATTCTGCCAAAAGCAATCTACGGAGTCAATACAATTCCTATCAAAATTCCAACACAATTCTTTACTGATCCTGAAATAACAATTCTCACCTCCATATAGAGAAACAGAATAGCTAAAATGATCCTGAACACTAAAAGAACTTCTGGAGGTATCACGCTCCCTGACCTCAGGCTGTACTATAGAGCAATAGCAATAAAAGCTGCATGGTATTGCTATAGAAACAAACATGTTGATCAATGGAGCCAAATCAAAGACTGAAATAAACCTACATACCTATGAACACTTGACTTTTCACAAAGAAACCAAACCCATGCAGTGAAGAAGGGAGAACATCTTCAACAAATGGTGCTGGTCTAACTAGATATCTGCATGTAGAAGAATGCAATTAGATCCATCTTTATCACCTTACACAAAACTCAAGTCCAAACGGATCAAAGATCTCAACATAAAGCCAGATACACTAAATCTAACAGACCAGAAAGTAAGGAATAGCTTTGAACTCATTGGTACAGGAGACAACTTCCTGAACATAATAACATTAATTCAAAGAAATCAGTAGCATAAGATCAAGAATTAATAAGTGGGACCTCATGAAACTGAAAGGCCTCTGTAAGTCAATTGACACTGCCATTAGGACAAAAATATACCCCAGAGATTGGGAAAAGATCTTCCCTGACCCTACATCTAACAGAGGGCTAATATTCAAAATATATATTAAAAAAAACTCAAAAAGTTAGACACCAACAATCTAAATAACCCAATTAAAAATGGGGTATAGAGCTAAACAGAATTCTCAGCAGAGTAATCTCAAATGGATGAGAAGCACTTAAAGAAATGTTCAACAGCCTTAGTCCTCATAGAAATGCAAATCAAAGCAACTCTGAGATTCCATCTTATGACTAAGATCAAAAACTCAAAGGACAGCACATGCTGGCAAGGTTCTGGAGCATGGGGAACACTCCTCCACTGTTGGTGGAATGCAAACTTGTACAACCACTCTGAAAATCAGTTTGGTGATTTCTAAGAAAATTGGGAATAATTCTACCTCAAGACCCAGCTATACCACTCATGACAATATAACCAAAGGTAACCCAGACCCCAAAGGACATGTATGGTACATACTCGCTAACAAGTGGATATTAGCCATAAAGTACAGGATACCCATGCTATAATCAACAGACCTAAAGAAGCCAAATAACAAGGAGGGGCCAATGGAGGATGGTTGAATCTTTCTCAGGAGGGGAAACAAAATAGATATCAGAGACCAATTGGGTGCGTTGGGGGCAGGGACTTCAAGCTGTGCAGGGACAAAGATAGAACAGAGACAGAAGGAATTGCCAACCAGTGACTGCCCCAAATTGAGACCATGGGCAAGAACCAACCCCTGACACTGTTAATGATACTCTGCTATGCTTGCAGACAGAAACCTAGCATTGCTATTCTCTGAGAGGCTCCATCCAGTGTCCAATGGAAAGAGATGCAGAGACTCACATCTAAATACTACATGGAGCTCAAGGAGTCTTAGGGAAGAGTTGGGAGGGTTGAGGGACCCACAGAGGACAGGGACTCCACAGACAAACCAACAGAGTTAACTAAACCACAGAAAAACCAACAGAGTCAACTAACCTGAACTCTTGGGGGCTCCCAGAGACTGCATGGCCAACCAAAGAGCAAGCATAAGCTAGTCCTAGGCCCCCTCATATGTAGCAGATGAGCAGGTTGGTGTTCGTGTCAGTCTTCCAACAACTGAAGTGGGGGTTGTCTCTGAGCCTGTGACCTGCCTGCCTGCCTGTGGATCCCACTGCCCTAAATGGACCACTTTGACTGACCTCAGAGGGAGAGGATGCCTATGCCCACAGTGACTTGATGTGCCTGTGGTGGAGATTAGGGGTTGGGATGTTAAGTCGGGAGGGGGCTGGCACCCACAGGGGGTGTTAAGTAGGGGGTGACACCCACAGAGGGCTTCCCCTTATCAAAAGAAAAGGGGAAAGTAGACTGCAGGAGGACTTTGTGAGGGAGGGATTGGAGGGAAAGGGGTTGTTGATAGGGGTATAAAGTGAATAGATAGATAGATAGATAGATAGATAGACAGATGATAGATAAAACCTAAAGAAAAGAACCATATAATCAAAGCAATTGAAAGAGCGGTTAATGTACCCACTCATGACAAAAAGAAAAACTGAGAAAATTAACAATAAAGAGAATTGCACCAACTCAGTAGGCACATCTTCAACAGTGCCCAGGTAAAAATGTGATATAAAACAAAACAAAACAGGGTTCTCAAAAGTTGGAACATAGATGGTTGAGAAATGCCTTCAAAGTGTTCAACATCCTCAGCCATTAGAGAAATGAAAATTAAAACTCATTGGAGATTTCATCTTACCCCAGACAAAATATCCAACATCAGTAAAACTAATGACATGACACACTGGTGAGAACGCAGGGAAAGGGGACACTTGTTCATTATGGGTGGGAGAGCAAACAGGCCCAGCCAGTATAGAAGTCAGTGTGGAGCTTCCACAAAAGCTGAAAATAGAGCTACCACAGATCCAGCTATACCACTCTGGGCATGTACCCAAAGGACTCTACATTTTAATACAGAGATACTTGTTCTTGTTCATTGCAGCTCTGTTTATAACAGCCATAAATTGAAAACTAGATGTCCATCCACTGAAGAATGGATAATGATAATGTAGTACATTTATGCTGTGGAATCTTACTCAGCTGATAAGACAAATAAAATTATGAAATTTGCAGGTAAATGAAATGAACTAGAAGAAACTTATCCCAGACCCAAAAGACAAATAATGAATGCTTTCTCTTATATGTGGATGTTAACATTTAAGCTATCAATAGTGATATGTGTGTTTTGTTTAGAATATCCACAGAGCTTATGTGGCTAGTAAATAACTAGGCAGGGGAGGGGAAATTTCAAAGGAATGGAAATAGAATATAGTGCTATAAAGAGATAAAGGAAAAATTAGAGTAAATTGACAGACAGATAGGAGGGTAAAGAAGGGCAAATAAAGAGATATCTAGAATAAGATAATCTAAATAAGAATAAAAGCCTTTTGAAAAGCAATAAGAAAATCTATTCGTATAGAATAGGCTGCGTGTTTGTGTGTGTGAGAGAGAGAGGGAGAGAGAGAGAGAGAGAGAGAGAGAGAGAGAGAGAGAGAGATCAGGGATAGGCCTTTGAAGCTAAATGCATTCCTCATTCCTGGAATGCTACATCTTCTACCTGTCCTCCACAAGATGAACCATCCCTGCCGCACTGAGCTGGTCCACATTGGAATTTAAAAACCCGAATTGAGCATCTTCTCTGACGTGGCTTCTGTCTGGTATTTTGGTCACAGTAATGGTTGTATGATAATTTAGAATATGTCAAAAATCATTCTATTTCTTGTTTGTGTGTGTGCATGTGTATTTGTGTCTGTACTTACATGTGTGTTCAGTTGTACATGAATGTGTGTGCATATGAATGAAGGCTTGACAATAGCCTTTGGGGATCATTCAACGGGTACAGTCGAATTTGTTTATTGAAGCTGTTTTTCTCATTGACTACAACTCTCTTAGTAGGTTAGATTACTAGCCAACAAACCCAAGGAATTGGTCTCTGCTTCCCTCATTTCAAGCATGAAATGTTCCAAAAGTGGAAAAGGAAGGGATGGAGATGGACTTTTTCTGGTTGGCAGAGCTCAAGGTTGGGGTGTTGAGCAAGTGAGCTCCTATTGGGAGGTTCTAGTGTGAGTCCTCTCCAGAGCACTCAAGCTGTTGACGGGATCCCATTCCCTGTAGATATAGGATAAGGGCCAGGGCTTTCCTTTTAGTCTTGATGATCATAGGCTGGTAGTCTTGGGTTCTATAAGAAAGCAAGCTGAGCAAGCCAGGGTACGCAAGCCAGTAAGCATGGTTTCTGCATCAGCTCCTGCCTCCAGCCTAGGGATGGCACCGCCCACAATGGGCCCTCCCACCCTTGATCACTAATTGAGAAAATGCCTTACAGCTGGATCTCATGTAGGCATTTCATCAAGGGAGGGTCCTTTCTCTGTGGTAACTCCAGCTTGTGTCAAGTTGACACACAGCCAGTATAAAGACCAAAGGTAGCTAATATGAATAAGAATGACCCCCATAGGCTCATACATTTGAGTGTTTAGTCACCAGAGAGTGGTACTATTTGAAAGGATTAGAAGGTATGGCCTTGTTAAAGCAAGTGTGTCACTGGGGTGGGTGGGCTTTGAGTATTCAAAACCCACTCCAAGCCCAGGGTATCCTGCTGCCTATGGCTCTAGATACAGCTTTCAGCTACCGCTTCAGAGCCTGCCTGCATGCTGCCATGCTCCCCACCTTGAGAATAATGGACTAAACCTCTAAAACTGTAAGCCATTCCCCAAGTAAATGATTTATTAGATTTGCTGTGGTCGTGGTGTCTCTTCACAGCAATAGAACAGTGATTAAGACAAATGAACTGTAGTTCAGTGCCAGAACAGTCAGCTATATGTAAAAGACCCTTAGCTGCATGCATACAGAGAGGGAGAGGGCAGACATACCTAGAGATAGAAAAAGCTTGTGTGATATTTTATTACCCCTCCACGTATCTCCTCAAGTATTAAAAGAACGTGTACTTAAAGAGAAAGCAGGGACTCTTTAGAGCAATGCTGCAGACATCTGTGACTGGGTGGATTATCATATGTCAGGTACTCTCTTGGCTGTTAGGATGATTGGCATCATCCCCGTCTCTACTCTATGCACCAGTGGGCCTCCCTTGAAGTCAGAGAAACCAGCTTCTCCAGTCTTTGACAAGTGTCCAGTGTATGATCAAATTACCCTTGGCCACAAAACATTGCTTTAAGATAATTCAAAGATAATAGTTATGTCAATGCTTACCCATAACATCATAATGTTATGGTCATGTAGCTATTAACAAGATATTTGGATAAATATTTCGGGATAATGAGACGCATTGCAGACTCTAGATTGTAGTAGTCTCTTTATTTTGTTTAGACTATGTGCTTTTATTATGAAGCATCCCTAAGAAGATTGGTTGGACAACTAGCTGAACCTAATTTGAAATGGAAAATAGACCATTGGTACAATTCTAGATTGTTACATAATAATATTTTGAAATATATTAAATGTAAGCAATGTTGGAGTAAATTTTGAGACAAAAATCAACAATATATTTGTATGCCAAAGTTCTACAAAGTTGGTTCAACCCTATATAACTTACTTCTTAGTGATGACAATGAAAAATATGACTGTGAATCTACTCAGGAGTCACAGAATTCAGGCAAGTAGCCCTCCTGGGAGACTGGAGACCACACACATAGGATCACCGCCCCCCACCAGTGCTCCCAGGCAGTGCAGAACAGAGCACGAAATATCAGAGATGCAGGAAGAATTTCCTGGAGAGGAACCCAAGGACCCCTCTGGGATGACAGGGATGCTCTCCATATCCCTTAGAGGGTAACTAACCATATTGATGAATTTTTCTTTAAAAATGTGTAGTTAAAATCATTAATCTTGCTATGGTTAAATTTCATACTGATAAAAAATAGACATTCATTTGTGCTTGATAATAGACAGAAAAATCATTTTTAAAAAAAGAGAGAAAGATATTAGCCCATAGCCTGTGGTTAGTATAAATGGATCATGCAATTGCAGAAAAGCACTTCAGAGATTTGATGATAGACATGAATGTGTTTGCTTGCTTGATCAGCTTTGGTGAGATAGATGAAACTAGACAGAAGGACATGAGAGGAAAATAGGAAGTGTTGAGAAAGTCTAGGGGAGTCTCCTGAAATTTGAAAGTGAAAAGACTTGGTGGGGGGTGGCAGGCAGAACGGAGAGGGGAGGAATAGGGAAGAGATGAAAATGTGAATCATGAGGAGAAACATAAATTTTTGTTTGAAAATTCCATAATGAAGCCTAATTCTTTATAAGCTAAAGAAAAATAAAATTTTAAAAATCATATAAAAATTGTGCTCATATAGTGAATAGCCTGATTGATACCTGATTGTCACTCACAGACACATACCAAATAACCACAATCAATCTTAGAGTAGTTTCTTCCCCTTAAATAACAACTCCATAACACATTTCCATTCACAATAGCCTCAAAGGAGAGACAATATCTAGGAATAACTTAATCAAGGAAGAGAAGGAACTCTACAATAAAAACTTTAAATCAGTGAAGAGAGAAAGACTCTAGATATCCCATCATCATGGGTTGGTAGAATCAATAGTGTGAAAATGACTGATTTATCAACAGCTGTTTAAAGATTCATTATAATTCTGATGGAAGTCTGCATCTCATTATACACAGAAATAGAAAACTCTATGCTGAAACTCTTATGCACCCACAGGAAACCCTAGATAGCCCAAACAATTTCTAAGAAAACTAGCAATGCTGAAGAGAATCAGGATTCCAGACCTTGAGGTACACGACAGAGCCATGGTGATAAAAACAATATGGTACTGGCACCGAATCAGGCATGGAGACCAATGGAACAAAACTGAAAACCTGAGTACACATAACTTAAGATGTCTACTTGACCAAAATGCAAAAGCATAAGCTGTAGAGAAGAAAGAAAGCACCTCCAATAAATGGTGCTGGAAAAAAATTAGAGTCTACCTGTAGAAGAATGAAATTAGACCCTTTATCCATCCCATGGCAAAAAAGCTAACTCCAAATGAATAGAAGACCAACATGAGACGTGAAACACAGAAACAGCTAGAAGAAAACATGAGCATGAGACAGGTGTAGCACATGATGGAGATGAAAGGCAAGGCTTCCTGAATAGGATTGCACTTGCCCAGGAACCAACTAAGGTCAACAACTGACAAGCAGAACTTTGTAAGACTGAAATGCTTCTGCACAACTAAATAAGTAATCAACTAGACGAAGAAGAAGCCCACAGAATAAGACAGAATCTTTGTCAGCTATACATCTGACAGGGGATTAATATCTAGGATATATAAAGAACTTAATAATAATAATAATAATAATGACCCATTTGGAAAAAACAGACCTTAATCTGAATAGAGTTCTCAGAAAAAGAAAAAACCTAAGAAATATTTCAATGCAAATCGAAACATCTTTGAGACTTCTTATCCCAGGAAGAATGGCAAAGATCATGAAAACAAACCCTGGAGTGGGTGTGGTGGAAGGGAATCTGTCGCTTGCTGTTGGTAGGGTTACTGACTGATGCATCCATTATGGAAATCAGAGTGGAGAGTTTTCAAAATCCTAAGAATCCATCCACCCATATTACCCAGCCACGTCACTCATTGGAATTTCCCAAAAGGCTTGACATTCACTCCAAAGATACTTGCTCAGCCGTGTTCATTCCTGTGCTATTCACAATAGCTAGGAAATGACCCAAATGTCCTGTGACTGCTGAATGGATATGGAAATGTGCATATACACCATGGAATATTGTTTATCTGTAAGAAAAAATAAATCACCAACTTTTCAGGTTAACTGATGGGACTAGAGAAAATCATACTGAATGAGATAACCCAGAACCAGAAAGGCAAATGTCCCATGTTCTCACATTGGAGGCTCCTAGCTCCAAATCTTCAAATGTGAATTCAAAGTCTAGCGTGGTCCAGGTGTGTCCCCACCCATCATTACTTATTCCACCCTTCTTTCTGTTCATGTCTGTCTTGTGATCTAATAAATTTTAAGCAACGAATAAAATCTCTTCCTGGTAGATGAATTCAGTTGTCTGGTTGACACCCCAGGCTTCATCCTTTCCTTTCTCCCAGCACAAGATACCTGGGAAATTCCAATTCCTTGTGGACCATTGTTCAGTGGTAGGCTAACCATAGGGAAGACCACACATGTGTCTCTTTAGGATGTCCTCGCTCCTGCCCTGATGGTGCCTGGTAGCTACAGTGCTGTGGTCCAGCATCTCTTCAGGAGCTCTGCTCTAGATGTCTAACAAGTGTCTGGATGCATAGATTGTGTGAGCAGAGTAAACTACTCCTGATGAAGTCTGAAGAGCAGTGTCATAGCCCAGCACTGCCTCGGCTAAGCTGCAGATGAACAGGATGTGTGGGGAAGGCGTAGGGACAACCCCTCCCCACCCCCAGCACCATTCCTGGTGGAGACTGCAGATTTGCCCATCTCACTTGGGCACTTTTAAGACCTGTCTCATTTGTGGATCACACGCTACCAGTAATTATCTGGAAATTGTACACTAAAATTGCTTCAAATTTGCCCTAAATGAAGTGCAGATAATTGTTGTAATTAGAAAGGAGATGCAGCCTAGGAGAGCTGCAGATAAAAGTAAGATGAAATAGTGTTGATGTTGAGTGACGAGACAGAGTATGGGTTCAAACATAATTCTGGTTTTTGAGTGCCCTTTGGAAGATGAAGTATTGAAATACTCAGGTCGTTAATTAAGCCATCTGCCTCCCTCTGGCACTGTGAGTTTGCATAGACACTCATGCTTACTGCGTTAAGGTAAAATGTTCCTTAGAGGAAGAACGTTTAAAAGAATGGAAAGTCACACCATTTATCTAGTTATGCTGAATTTATCTGATCTTCGGAGTTCCATCTCCTTCAAGCAACTCTACCTCCCATTTTTAAGAACCACCCTGTCATTTACTGACTGAAGAAAGCACAAAGCAAGTTGACATTTTCATTAAAGGAATAAGAGTAAATTATCATGCCTGTGACATTCATCTAACAGACATAATTTACTGACCTTTCACTGTGAAAGTCCATGCCTAACCCCCACCTGGTCTTTTGGACATCTTAGAAAAAGGAAGACAAGAGAAAGCTAAGATCCAAAATGTAAAATCCTGGGCTAAGGAGGAAACTCAGTTCAGACAGCACTCGCTTTGCAAATACAAAAAAATCCTAGTTCACCAGAACCTGCCGACACTGAAGGTGAGCATGCCAGCACATACTAGTATCCCAGCACCAGGGAAGGAGACACAGGCAGCTCCAGGGGGCTTTTGGCGGCCAGCATGGCATACTTGGTGAGTTCCAGGTCAGTAAAAGATTCTGTCTCCAACAACACAGTAGGTGCCCCTAAGAAGTGGCCCCTGAGGTCACTTTCTAGCCCCCACATGTTCACATGGATACACTTGCAAGAGAAAAGAAACAAGATTCAAAATTCTGAGAAACTGGAATGTCACTTGTTGTGATCATAAAAAGAGAAAGACCTATAAGCATATGTTCTGGCGGGATGTGGGGGAAGGGGGTGCCTCAGCGGGCCCATGCAGAGGCATCCCTTCCTCCTGAGGGACCAGACACACATAGAGAACAAGAGGGTAAGAGAGAGAGCAGGGGCCAAGCAGCCCCTTGTATACTGGGCCAAGCCTACCTGGTTGTTGCCAGGTAACTGTGGAGAGGAGCATACCTGTCTGCTGCCAGGAACTGTGAGGGTAGAGTCAACAGAACACCAACATCCCTGGCCTAGAATATACAGTCACTGTACGATTTTTAGCTTCCTGCATGCATACACGGATTTCAAAATCCTGACATGCCCTTCTTAGTTCTCTTCTAGTCAAGAGCTGTGATCCCCTTAAATCACTTTTCTGAGATAAAGATTTGCTTCTGCTGTGAGGAGCTAGGCCCTGCCATTGTCTACTGGCTGCAGGGTGCCAAGGAGTGAAGAGTTTCCCACTGTCCTTCAGAGCCTTTGTCCACCGCCCTGCATCCCTGCAGCACAAACAGGCCACTGCTATCCCTGCTGTGCAGGTGAAAACCCACCCAAGTGGCTGAACAAAGACCTTGTTCTTCAGGCTCATTGTCAGCCGGGCAAGTCTGTGTGCTCACCCAGAGGGGGCTGCCTACTACCCTGTCCTCTTGCCCAGGTGGAGGGGTGGCCCTGTGTTTCCAGGAGAGCATGAGAACAGTTACCAGACCCTCTCCTGCTCTTCCTAAGGAAGAATCAGTCCCAGCAAGGTGGTCTCAGCTGTAGTAACTAAAGAAAAAGCTACATAAGAGCAAGGGAAACAGAATGTTAGCCCACTGGGGGCCTTGTGCAGCTACAGAATGCTCCCCTCTTTCCTGGAAGGCACTTAAAGAAATAGGAGAGAAAAAGAAAGTCCTAAAATGAAAGACAGACCATCTCTGGCGTAAGTGTCTCAGGGTGGCCAGAACATGTTACAGCAAGATGCCCACAAAGAGCAGAAAAGCAAGAGAAAAAAAAAAAAAAAACCTTGAAAACCCTGAAGCTTCCAGAAGCTCAGCACACCATCCAGCATTTCATGCAGAGGCACAGGGAGCTTAGCAGTCTCTCAGAGACAATGTCCTGCAGGGCAGTGTACCGCCATCCCCAAACAGGGAAAGGGTCTGCAGGCTCATCCCCAGAAGATGTCTTTAGAAGAAGAAATGAGACCTGTAGCTCCACTCTCCATTCCTCAAAGCCCCCATCCCTGCTACCCCTAAAGCTGAGACTCCATCTCTAGGATCCCTGCCGTACTGGAAGTCTGAAGTGTCAGCACAAACCACGAGAGAGCTTGCCTAGCTTGCACGAGGCTCTGGCATCCAGCCCCAGTGAAGAAGGGTGAGAAACAGGAGAGGGGGGTAGAGAGCTGGAAATATAGACAGAAACAGGAACACACATGTACACACATATACATAGCGGGGAGAGGGAAGGAGGGAGAAAAGGAGGGAGGGAAATAGGGCAGAAGGGAGAGAGACAGAAATAAGATAGGAAAAAAGAAGGAGGTGCTGTTCTAGGAAAGAGTGATGGTTACAGGTCAGAGGCAAGAAGATAGAGAAATTTTCTTGGAGTTTGAGTTGAGGTTATATGAGAATGTAATGAGTCTGTGCTGTGCTCATGGGAACATCCTATGCTGATATTTCTCCAGAAGTGAATCTGGAGTGGTAGCAAATGTGAGAAGGGATACCAGGATGCCAAGACCTCATTTCTAGAGAATACTTAGCATGAGTGATGTCTCCATACCTGGGACGTTTTTCTGAAGAGAACTAGCATTGCTTTATTTATATAACCTTGACCGTGCTGGCCGGTGCAGCAGGCTTCTCTCCTGAGCTGCAAGCTCCTAACTCCATTATGGAAGGAGCTTTAGTCATAAAAGCTCCTTGTCATGCAAATTGCACCCAAGTGCTCAGCTGCTTTGAGTCCCCTGGTTCCCAATTCATCCAGCATTCATCAGGAGAGACAACTTGGCCACCCTCTCTCAGAATTCACCAGACTGGATCAGATTCATATACAGTAGATTTAGTAAAGAAAATACAAAGTAAGAAGAGACAGAGATGCAGTAGGAAAATGAGAGCAGGAGGGGCAACCAGGCAGAGAGAGGAGTTCCTTTAAAACAGCTAATGGTGCATGCCCAGTCTAGCCTTTCTCTTGCCTATAGGCCATAGTTAAAGAGTTATGCGGATACTGCCATTTTGGTAAGCCATATAATTTGTAACATCAGTGGACTTTCTTAAGATTGACTGTTTTGAGTAAGGCACAGTGACGTTAGGCTCTAGCCCAAATGTTTGTTTGTTGTTTGTTTGTTTGGCTAGATGGATGGCTTGCTGGTTGGTTGGTTTTTTAGCTTGCTTGGTTGGGTGTGGGTGTGGTTGTTTTGTTGGGTGGTTTGATGGTTGGGTGAGTGGTTGGTTGGTTGGTTAGTTGGTTAGGTGAGTGAGTGAGTGGGTGGTTGCTTGGTTGGTTGTGAGCCTAACCTTAATGGCTGAGCCATCTCTCCCAATTCTTTTTTTTTTTAAACATCACATCACTTCCAGAGGCTGAGTATCAGAAATTGGGCAGCCTGTTTTATGACTTTGCAAATCCAGGCATCAGCCGAGAAGGATGGTCACTATGACAGAGCACAGGCAGCCGTGTTTGTTGCCCTGGTGCGGCTCTGCTCCTCCTCTTCATCTGTGTCTGAGGAGTGACATGAGCACAAGCTTACATGCCATTATCTAGGTCTCATCTGCCCTCCACATTTTATGTTGGCCTTTTTCTCAACTAAACACATATGTGAGTTCATTTGTTTGCTTACATCCTGCTTAGGATTGTCAGACACTTGACATTGGCACAACTCTCCATCGTTAGGCTCGGCTTGGTTAGTTGTCCACTCTGAACTTCTCATCTGTATTTAGACGTAAGCTGATTTGAAGCACTTTTGAAAATGAACCATTAGATGGTATTTTTTTTTACAAAAATAGGAGGAGGTGGAGAGACAGAGACAGAGATAGAGACAAAGAGAGACACAGAGATGGGGGTAGAGAGAAGAGCCAATGAAAAGTGTAACTGGTGATTTCAGCATCTCCCCTTAAAGCTGATACAAGATCCCAATTACAGAAGAGCAGCAAATATGTGGGGAGGGAACAGGTGTTGCTGACAGCCTGGTGGAGATGCATAGAACATCCCTTCGGCACAGACTGCACACATGGTTCTGGTACACATGAAAACTGGTCAAGGTGGGCTGTGTCCTCCCTCATTCACCAAACTAAGAAGTATAAGAGGAATGATCTCTCTTTTTTTGTTGTTGTTTTTCTTTTTTTGTTGTTGTTTTTCTTGTTTTTTTGTTTGTTTTTGTTTTTTGTTTTTCGAGACAGGGTTTCTCTGGGTAGCCCTGGCTGTTCTGGAACTCACTTTGTAGACCAGGCCAGCCTCGAACTCAGAAATCCGCCTGCCTCTGCCTCCCAAGTTCTGGGATTCCCCAGAGGACTGTGGCAGAAATAACATAACCATGCTGGTGTAGTCCAAATATTTAGAAATTTATTTTCTGCTGCAAAGTTCAATGAAGAAACCACTAATGGACTTAGGCAATGGTTTTAGCTGAAGAGTGAACATGGCGAGATTGATATATTAGACTTTAGCAACATTAGAAGATTAAAAACATCCCTCTTTAAAGGTATCAGGATGGAAATGAGACAACAGACTGAGTGAAAGAAAATATTTTCACAGCAACATCTGAGAAAAGCTTATTGAGAATATAAACAGGGGAAGAATCCTGACAATCTCATTAAAGGGACACACACATTTCAATGTCAGCTCACCAAAGAGGTGGAATACATACATGCTCGTGCATGACCAACCATTGTTTACCATTAGTTGGGAGGAAATACGAGGTCCTTGCTCTACGCAAGCCTGAGCCTGACGTTTAAACAAAAATATTTAAAACCAAATCCAGGGGTGCATTCTATGTTAGCCACAGTTTGAATACCTTACATTTAGGAATACAGATGGGTCAGAATGCTTTCAAAAGTGTCATGAGAGCTCTTGTAAAAGCTGAATACAAGGCTGAAATGTAGCTCAGTTGGTAAGGTGCCTGCCTACCGTGCTTGAAGCCCTGGGCTCCATTCCCAGCGCTGCATGTGGCTGATATGGCCACGCATGCCTGTAATCTGAGCACTTTGGAGAGGGTGGCAGAAGAGTATAAAGTTCAAGGTATGTGATTTTAATCTACATAGTGAATCCAAGGCCTACCTGGACCACATAAGAACTGGTACCTCAAAACAGGACCCTAAATGTCTCTAAATTCAGCACCCTCATCTAGATATGTTATTCAAGAGAAATAAAAACCCATGTAAAACAAAGGCCTGCAAGTAAATGTTTGTGTTCACGGTGGGGATGCAAGGGAACTTCTTGCATCTTCATAGACTGGTTTTTGGGTGTGGCCAGAGGTAGGTCATCAGCATCTCTAGAGAAGCAGAAGCATCAATGGTTAAAGAAAGTGTGAATTCTCCTCCTTAGTTTCCCCTTTGTCTCTTTATAATACTTCATTCTATTTCCCCTTCCTGGGAAGATGTTCTCCTTCCCCTTCGTCCCTTGCTAGATACCTAACCTCTGTGGATATTGTAAACAATTCACACATATTTAAAGCTTAAGAGTTGATGGACATTTAGGCTGTGTGTGTGTGTTTGTTTGTTTGTTTGTTTGTTTGTTTTACTGGCTAATGAATAGAGCGGCAATTGCAGGATGGACAGGTACCACTATCATAGGATATGGATTCCTCTGGGTATACACCCAAGAGTGTTTAGCTGGATCCTGTAGGAGATTCACTGCCAGCCTTCGAGGAACCCCCATGGTGGCTGCACTTGTCTGCACTCCCACCAATGGTGTGTAAGTGTCCCCTTCCCCGGGGTCTTCACCAGTGTGCTCTGTCGTTTGTCTCATTGAACTTGACAATTCTGTCCAGGGAAAAAATGTATCTCAAAATCGTATTAGTTTGCCTTTCCCTGATGGCTAAGGATGTTGAACATTTTTTTTAAGTGTTCTCAGTCATTTCTGTTTAATCTTTTGAGTACTTTTTTGTTTAGTTCTGTACCCCATTTTCAAACCCTGGGACCTACAACAGTGACCTGCCTGAAAGACATATTGGTCTAACAGTGGCACAAATGTTGTGGGATTAGCCAGTCTTTTTTTGTAGGTTTAAGACCCATGCCATGACATGGAGCCCAAATCTGATACTGTTAATAAGGCTAAGACCCGGAGGAGACTAGATATGGCATGGGTAATGGGGGAACCTCCTACCACTACTGTGCTAGATGTACATAGCAATGGTATATTGCTCTACCTATAGATCATTCCATCCTCAGTCCTCATCAGAGAAGCTTCTGCTTGTGGTAGACGGCAATTAACAAAGAGATCCACGCAACTGGACAGTGTGCAGAGATTGGGAGATCTTGGATCAGACAGTCCTAAGTGAGACATCTTCATCAAACACCTCCCCTCAAGGCTCAAGAATCTATATGGAAGAGAAGGAGGCAGAAAGATTGTAAGAGCCAGAAGTGGTGGGAGTGTTTCTTCAAGGTTAACCATCTTTCAGACACACAGGAATGATACACATATGAACTGAGAGTGTGCCAGTATACAACAAGACCTGCACAGGTTTAAACCAGACCAAGTCCCAGGACTAAGAAGAAGTAGACACAAACTTGCCCTGCCCCTAACCAAAGTGTGATTTGCAACTGACAGCTGCTGGGAGATGGAAAGCAGTGTTCTCCAATGGACAGTCACTGGGAATATCAACCACATCCCATGGTCATGGCCAGCCCCATGCCCTAGAGTAGCTGGCCAATACAAAATGAACTCTATGTTTTTTGTGCACTTTTTTGTTTTGTTTTGTTGCTTTTTCTTCCTTTCTTTAGTTTGTTTTGATTTCTTTTAATTTTATATTGTTTGGTTTTTCTTAGGATTTTTTTTTTGAGAGAGAGAGAGATAGGAAGAGAGAATATGAAGTTGGGTGGGTAGGATCCGGGATCAGTTTGGGAGATAAAGTAATATGATCAAAATATATGGAAAAATAAAATTAAAAATTAATAATTTTCAAATAGGACTTCATGTGAGGTCTGTGACCTATATAAAATTTTTAAAATGACCAAAAAAAAAAAAAAAAACAAACCTGTTTTAAATGTGTGAAGGAGCCAGGTTTAGTAGCTCCTGTCTTTAATCCCAGCATTTGAGAGGCAGGGGCAGGTGGATCTCTGTGAGTTCGAGGCCAGCTTGGTCTACATAGTAAATTTCAAGACAGGCAGGGCTGCATAGTGATACTTTGTCTTGAAAACAGACAGGCAGGCTGGCAGGCAAGCAGACAGACGACAGACAGACAGACAGACAGACAGACAGACAGACAGACAGACATTGTGAAGCAGTTGTGTGGGATAATAGCAGACTCAGCATGGGACACTTAGGGTATAACTGAAGATTGTCTTTGGCTCCTGGTCTTGGTTAAAATGGGATCCCTGAGCAGCTGTTTCTTGGTTGACATGATTAGATATTTGAATAGTAATGAGATGACTCTTTGGGAACTTTATTGCAGGGCATCTACCAGAAACAACTACTCATACATAGCTTTAAGCCAATAGAAAGTTTTTATTAGACATTTGGTGATTACACTGAGTGTTTGGAACCAAGTGTAGCCCTGAGCCTTTCTAAACATGAGCTTTTAAGCATGAAAAATCATATCCAGGGTTGGCATACTTCAGTTAACAAGAGCAGTTATCCAGAAATGGAACTACAGAAGCCAGAAAGCAACATTATTACTTACATTTAGAGGCTTTCCAAAACTATGGACATTGATGGACTAGGACTTTGTTTTCGTTTTGGCTGGTGGTGCTGTCTACGTGCTGAGCTGTATGACCTGAATCATGGAGTCAGTTGTGCTAAGGGCTAGGGCCTTTACAGACTTATCTGGCCTACTGTTTCAGCTTATCTAGCCACATGTTACACAAAATAATAGCACAGCATCCCTTATGGTGGCTGATCATTCAATAATAGTTCCTCATATTCTAGTGTTAGCTCCACACTGTCACCAAGTTCACAAAATAGAAATGCCTAAGCTGTACATTAAGTGTCACTGCCCTGACATAGGCTCAGCACACTGCTGTGGAAAGCTGTGTTACAGGCCTGCTACCTCCCAAAGCCTTGGCTTCTGGTTCCTAAATGAGGATGATCACGCTTACTTTGAGCAATATAAAATTTAGATTACTTCGTAAATGGAGTATGCCTAAAAATGTTAGTTTATATTCAAAATTACCACTCTTAAGATGAGAAAGCCATAAAGAGGGAACAAAAATAAAAAAAAATCATCTCACAGGCACTTCTTCTTAGATTAATCACTTAGGAATAAATGACTGTCTTTATAGGATAGTTCACACAAGAAGGCCATAATGTACTCAGGTGGAGGCGCCAGAGACTTCATGGAGTTGAACCTCAAAAGCCACCTCACTGCAGAAGCCGACTTCCTGGACAGCTATCGTCTTTCTTACCCTCACTTGGACAATTAAGTGACGGAAAAGCTAACTGAAATGTAGCCCACAGAGCATGCACTTCCAGGCAGTGGTAAGAAAGACTCAGCTCCCATGGCGAGAAGACTGATCATTGCTGAGTAAGCCAGGCTTTTCCCTTCCTGACCATAGCCACTGACTAGCAACTGAATTCCTCACTAGATGCCCCTCCGCCCACCTTTCTGAATACAAGCCTGGAAGAAGTTTTTCTCAATGTTGGCTTCATTTAACAACAACAGCAACAACAACAAAAATGACAGAATTAACCCAGTGCTGGACTTTGGAAAATTACATGTGCAATTTCCCAGAAAATGAGATTATTTAAAATTTAACATATGTAGAATTTAACAAAAATATGTATTTCAAAACAATATTTCTTTTTTAAAAAGGGCAGATGCATGTGGTATGCAAATCTGAAGATAACAAAGGAACATACAATTCCAACCCTTAGAACATGATCACTACCAATTAGACATGGTCTGTAGGCAGCCACTTCTATCAACACACAGTTATGAAGGGCCATAGTGGACACCCCTGCTTTCCTAGGGGTGACTTTGTCTATTTGACTGTTTCTGTTTCACTGTGCTTCTGAGAAAGTCAGTGAAGCTCTGGTGCCAAGGCTTCAGCCTCAGTGCACAAAGAACACTGTCTGAGAGGTCCCAGGGGCCATGATGATGCTACATGTATGTCTCGTAGAGTCAGGAAATCACGGGAGCAAGTGAAGTAAGATGACTACTGAGAGGCTGGTAGAGTCTCAAAGCTGACTGTCCACTCTGGGATCCTTCCCCTTTAAACTTCAGGACATCCGTCTTGGGTCATTCTGTTTGTTATCTCTTCCAAGCCACGGAAGTTACTAGAACATATAAATGTAATCTTCACTGCTTGCTAGCATCCAGAACAAGTCACACACTGCCAAGTTTCTGAGCTGAGTCCTTCTCAGACGAGAACGAAATCTTTTACCCTCTGTCTTCCACACAAAAATCAGCAACATTTGGAGTGATGCTCGCCCCATAGCAAGTCTACCCACAACCCGCTGTCAGCACGACCCCTGGAGCTCCAACAGCCAGCCACTGTCTGTCCTTAACTAGAAGTGAGCATAGTTGATCCTCACAGTCATGAAGGGAATGCAACCAATACTGTAGTTAAATATGCCCATCCGAAAGCAGCATTGTCTGGTGCGCCAACTTGCTTCCTATTGCTGTCATAAACACCATGGCCAAAGTAATGTGGAAGGGAAGGGTTTATTTCATTTTACAGTTTACAGTTTATCCCCTGGGAAAGTTGAAGCAGAAACTCATGATCCTGGAGGTCTAAACTGAGGCAAAGACCATGGAGGAATATTGCTTACTCCCCATGGCTTGTTCAATCTGCTTCCTTACACAACTCAGGATAACCTGTCTGAGCTTGGTGCTATCCACAGTAGGTTGAGACTTCCTGTATCAATTAGCAATAAAGAAAATGATTAATAGACATTGCTCAGCAGATAGCCCACAGCTTTGGCATCTCAAACATCTTGGGATCTCAAAGGCAACTTTAATGTTACAGCTTCTTGTTTCAATGTCTGGGGTCAACAATGATCTTCTGGGATCCTCCAAATGGCTGGTATCACTTCTCTAGCTTTGTCCTCTGTAACACTCTAAGATCAGGATGATTCCACTCCACTACTGCTGTTCTTGGTGACCATCCCATGGTACTGACATCTATAATACACTGGAGTCTTCCACTGCAACTAGGCTTCACCAATAACCTCTCATAAGCTCTCTTTATGGTGCCAAGTCTCAAATCCTTTGCATGACCCCTTCAGTCCTGGATCATCAACTACAACTAAGGCTGCACCTTCACCAATGGCCTTCCATGGCCTCTCACTGTGTCAAGCCTCAGCTGCTCTTCATGACCCCTTCATGCCTTCAAAACCAGTACCACCTGGGTGACTCTTACACATTACCAAGTACACTTGCAGCCTGAGATACAATCTTGGCTAACTCTGAAACACAGCTTCTTTGTGCTCTCAGAAAACACTCCACAAAAGATTTTACCTCAATGATGCTGGTCTCTTCTTAAACACTGCTAATTTCTTAGCTCCAGCTAACCAGCATTAATCGTCCTAGTAATGTAAAGGTTTAGCTTTACTAGTTCTGGTATCTTGTTACTCACAGCTGGTTCTTCAGCCCCAGCTAACCAGAACCACAGAATCTTCACAATCAAAACAGCAATGGCCCTAACCCAGGTCTCCAGGTCTGTTCTCAACATTATCTTCCAAGCTCCTACAGAACATCTCATAGAGTTCTTAACATCCAATGGCTCTTCTAGCCCGAAGTTCCAAAGTCCTCCCACAGTCCTCCCAAAAACATGATCAGGTTGTCACAGGAATACCCCACTATGCTGGGACCAATTTGTGCTAGTCAGGGTTTCTATTCCTGCACAAAACATCATGACCAAGAAGCAAGTTGGAGAGGAAAGGATTTATTCAGCTTACTCTTACACATTGCTGTTCATCATCAAAGGAAGTCAGGACTGGAACTCAAGCAGGTCAGGAATCAAGAGTTGATACAGAGGTCATGGAGGGATGTTCCTTACTGACTTGCTTCCTCTGGCTTGCTCAGTTTGCTTTCTTGTAGAACCCAAGACTACCAACCCAGGGATAGAGTTGATACAGAGGTCATGGAGGGATGTTCCTTACTGGCTTGCTTCCTCTGGCTTGCTCAGTTTGCTTTCTTGTAGAACCCAAGACTACCAACCCAGGGATGGCACCACCCACAATGGGCTGGGCTCTCCTTCCTCCATCACTAATTGAGAAAATGCCTTATAGCTGGATCTCATGGAGGCCTTTCCTCAAGGGAGGCTCCTTTTCTGTGATAACTCCAGCTTGTGTCAAGTTGACATGCAAAACCAGCCAGTACAGTGGTAATGGAGACTACTTTCTCTATCAGTAGTGTGTATGATACTTTCCAGCACTGTGAATCAGTAGTGTGTATGATACTTCCCAGCACTGTGAAAGCTAGCCAGCACAGATGAAGCTTCTATGTCAGTACTTGTTTAGTTTCTATAACTTCTATGGCTCATATGTAGCATCTTCATCAATAGGGTTTAATTATCATGTTCTGAAGGCCAATCTAGAACAATGGAAATACTCTATAATGTTTTGTGGCTTATAGAACCCTACTGTCTAATAATCCAAGAAGATATAACCCATTTGGGGTAATGGGTTTTTTTACTTGCTAGCCTATAATGTCTAGTGCGACACTGTTTCTTTCCTGTATGTAAACGTTTATTTTTTTAAATAATTGTTTTATTTTTATTTCATGTGCATCGGTGTCTTGTCTGCGTGTATGTCTATGTAAGGGTGTGAGTTAAAGTTTTTTGAGCTGCCACATGGGTGCTGAGAATTGAACCCAGAACCTGGAGGAGCAGCCAGTGTTCTAAATACTTAGCAATATTTCCAGACCAAATTTAAACTTTGTATGTATGTATGAGTATATTTTAGGACATTTCTACAGCCTTAGGTTTTCATAGGACTTTTTCAAAAGGTCTTAGTGTTAGGTGCACCTCTCCCTTGCACCCTTCCCTACCCTCAGCTTCCCTCTCAAATCACCATATTTTATCATCCACCTCTTGAAAGATGCCCTTCCCCACAGCTCCTTACTAGTTTTCTGACCTCTGTGGTTATTTGAAATGAAACAGAGTTATCTAAGGATTCAAACCTAGTGTTCATGTATGAGACGTATGGTGCTTGTCTTTCTGGGTCAGGTTCTCTAACGCAGGGTGATCCGGTTGCCTTTCTTGGTTTGGTTTGGGTTCTAATTCAGGATGGTTGTTTCTAGTCCCATTATTTACCTTCAAATTTTATTGTTTAATTTTTCTTAAAACACTCTATTGTGTAAATGTAGCACATATCCATTATCCATTCAACAGCTGATACACATCCAGCCTAGTGTGAACAAGGAAACAAGAGTTAAGTAAGAAAGATAGCAGACCATATCCATATGGTAAGGTATACAGTCTTTGGGGTATACGCCCAAGAGCAATATGTCCACACAATTTCCAGCATTTTAGAGACTGAGGGAGAGGGATCACCATGAGCTTGAGGCCCAGTTGATGTACAGAATGAGACTATCTAAAAAAAAATTAAATTAAAAACATGGAGAGATGGCTCAGGAGTCAAGAACACTTACTGATCTTGTAAAGACTCAAGTTTGATTCCCAGCACCCAGGTCAGAAAGCTTACAACTGCCTGCAGCTTCAGCTTGGGGGGATTGTCTGCCCTCTTCTGGCCCCTGCAGGTGCCTGCACTCAAATCCGTATACAGTCCACACATACATGTATGCACACCTGTAATCAAAAAATAAAAATAAAAAAATTTAAATCTCAAAAGCAACAGGCAGAGCTGCTGCCTCTGGGCTACTTGACCTCTGCCCTGCCGTACACTGCTTATTTGAACAAAGCCCTGAGTTTTTCCTATACTCAAGACTGGAAAGTGAACACGGAACAATGCACACACAGTCTGCTGTACTGTGCCCTCATCGTTATCTTCAAAATTAAAGAACACGTTTCACTTCCTAAGCCTTTGATGCACTGCCCAGGGCTTGTCACCAGAGGGTCCCTCCTACACATACATGAGAATGCACATACAGGAGCACAGGCACACACACACACACACACACACACACACACACACACACACACACCAGTGACAATCTCAGATGCTGTTCCTCAGGCTCCATCCTCCTTTTTTCTATTTTCTTTTATTGGCAGGGTCTCCCACTGGTTTGGAACTCACTAAGCAGGCTCGCCAGGGATCTGACCGCCTCTGCTTCCCTAGTGCTATGATTACAAGAATGCACTGTCACACATGGATTTTATGTGGATTCTGGGGACTGAACTTGGGTCCTTATGCCTATTTGTCAAGTATTTTGTTGACCAATCATCTCTCCAGTTCCTGAGAACCCTTTCTGTTGACACATGGTAAGGAAAGGACATATTGTCTGAAGGCATCTGCCTGCTTGGTCATTATAAGCTACAGAGTGAAGAACAAAGATGTGGGCTAGACTTGTGTTCCGATATTTAATAACTATACATTGGCTAAATGGTTTAAGCTACAGGAAAGCACACAGTAAGCTCAAAAAGGATTGCTCACCATCCAGTGGCACATATCATAAACACAGGTCATAGCTCTTTTTTCAGGGATGTTATCTCTGCCCAGTACAATGAATTACTTTGTGGCACCCACCTTCTGCAGCACAGTGGCTACCACACTTCAGCTATTATGGTGCAAGTCAAAGCCAAATTTCTTGTTAAGTTGAACATTTAGTCCACCCATTACCTACCAGTACATATGGCCACTTTCACCCAGACAGGAGTGCATGGGAAAGACAGAAGCTTCCTTCCCTGCAGATCTACAGACTGGGAGGAAAGAGTGTCAGTGTTCTGCCCTATCTCCCTGAGCCCAGCTTCCCCTGCCCCTGTGCCTTAGTCAGTGTTCTGTGCTGTGAAGAGACACCATGACCATGTCAACTCTCATAAAGAGAAAGGATTAGTTGGATGGAGCAGGCTTACAGTTTCAAAGGTTTAGTTCACTGCAGGTATCTCAAGTAGGCAGACATGATGCTGGGGGAAACTGTGACTTCTACATCTGGATCCACAGGCAGCAGCCTGAGTTGACCTTTTGAAACCCCAAAGCCCAACCTCACTAGCACTCTTCCTCTAACAAGGACACACTTACTCCAGCAAGGCCACACCTCCTAGTCCCTCTCAAGTAGGGCCACTCCCTAATGACCAAGCATTCATATCTATGAGCCTATGGGGACCATTTATATTAAAACCACTACACCAGGACCTGTCACTATGCCAGAATCCCATCCCAAAGGCCTGTGACTATCAGCCTGATATAGGAACAGATGTCAGAGATGGCCTCATACCAGCTGAGTGATACCAATGACCGCATACCCAGACAAGAGCCCTCTCGACGTTTGTGACAGACAGTACCCTGGTCATAGTCATATAACATGAGCAGTTATGTGGACATTGTTGCTTCTGAGGCTTTCTGATGGTGGTTGTTTTACACACACACAGGGAGAGTGTGGGAATTCCATCCTGAGAACTAAAGGATAAGTGAGGCCCTTTTAGGCAGGACCTATGGTCAAGCCTCACCTTGAATTACTTTGTGTGTATGCCCTAAGTAGAGTGGAAAGGTCCTTCTGCTGCCTGCACTGCTAAAGCAGGAGCCTCTGTTCTCCTGCCCCTACACAGTGCTCAGTCCCACTTGTATATAACCTGCATACTTGCTCTTATCTTTTTAGCTGTTCCAGTTTTTACTCTTCCAGTTACACAATCAATAAGCTTTTATGGTTTATTGTTAAAATTTGAACAACACCAAGAAATAGTAAAAGCCCCATTTGCCCAGCCTGGATCTCTATTACTCTTTCCGTTGCATAGTCTGTATTTTTCTGACATGGTTTCCTTGACCATCCTTTATGTACTTTTAGAAATGGAATGTGGTTCAGATACGCATTCCCAAGTGTGTCATTTGTGTTTGTGGGAACAGAGCTATACTACGAAATTCCAAAGATGAGAGTTATCCACATCAGTTGCTTTTGGTTCTTTGGCATCAGCAGTAAGGTCTCAAAGAGATGGTAGTTCTCACAGTCACCTATAGGATGGAGCACAGGGTCCCCAATGAAGGAGCTTGAGAAAGTATCCAAGAGCTGAAGGGGTCTGCAACCCTATAGGTGGAAGAACAAAATGAACTAATCAGTACCCCCAGAGCTCGTGTCTCTAGCTGCATATGTAGTAAAAGATGGCCTAGTGGGCCATCATTGGAAAGAGAGGCCCCTTGGTATTGCAATTTTTAGATGCCCCAGTACGGGGGAACGCCAGGGCCAAGAAGTGGAAGTGGGTGGCTAGGGGAGGGGGGGAGTGTATAGGGGACTTCTGGGAGAGCCTTTGAAATGTAAATGAAGAAAATATCTAATTAAAAAAATTTTTTTAAAAAGGGAGAAGGTAGTATATGTTCACTTCTCTCCTATGAGGTCATTTCTGCAGGGAGAGTTTTGGACTATCATGGCTGATGAGTTGAGGTGCACAGGTGCTGCCTACTTTAGGTGAAGTTACATCCGCCTTCCAAAGAACTTCCAGCCTTGGGTCCTCTAGTGTTTGAGTCTCATACCCATGCCAATGTGATATAGCTTGGAATTTTAAAAGCTTTCCTGGCAACCAGAGAGGGTGGATATCTCTTTGCATGTTGAATGGCTGCACCATTTTACTGCATGGAGGAGAAGGAGCAGAACTGGACGACTGGAGAGAAATGGTCCTAAGGTACCCTGAGACGAACTCAGCACCTCCAAGGTCCTAAGGTACCCCGATGTAGAGAGCCACGCCCGAGCTGGTTCTCCGCCATTCCAAGATGGCGTCGACATCCTGTCACCACCCCCAACCTGGGACAAGCAAACAAGTTCAGTGCTCATGCGCTTGTGACAAAGCCACATAAGTCACCGCCCATCCTGGGGCGTAACTTGAGGTAATGGGCAGTCAGCCAATCCTGACGACACATGCCTCACTGAGGTGTATTTAAGCGGGACCCATCTTGGGCTTGCCCTCTTTCTCTGCATGATGTAATAAAGGTATGCTTGCAGAAGGATTCTGGTGTCCACGTCTGTTCTTGTTTGCGAGGCGGTAATGTGGGCATTTACACCCCGAGACCAACGCAGCACCTCCAAGGTCAGGAGTGCTTCCTAAGGTACCCCGAGACCAACACAGCACCTCCAAGGTCCTAAGGTACCCTGAGACCAACGCAGCACCTCTAAGGTCCTAAGGTACCCCAAGACCAACGCGCACCTCCAAGGTCAGGAGTGCTTCTTAAGGTACCCCGAGACCAATACAGCACCTCCAAGGTCCCTAAGGTACCCCGAGACCAATGCAGCACCTCTAAGGTCCTAAGGTACCCCGAAACCAACACAGTACCTCCAAGGTCAGGAGCACTTCCTAAGGCACCCCGAGACCAATGCAGCACCTCCAAGGTCCTAAGGTACCCCGAGACCAACGCATCACCTCCAAGGTCAGGAGCGCTTCCAGCACAATAACACCTCACTGGCAGGGGGCTGCCACCAGCATTGTTCTCAGGGGCTCCTGGGAGCTGGTGAATCTAATCATCAGAATCACTGATGCAATCAGTAGAAAACTGTGAGGATTAATGTTAACTGGACAGATCTAAGGTCACCTTCAGGGCAGACCTCTGGGAACACCTATGATGGAATTTGCAGATTAGGTTAACTGACATGAGGAAACAAAATGTGGGCATAGCCATTGCACTGGTGGGAGTGCACATTTGTACATGCACACTCGTGCACACACACACACACACACACACACACACACACGTTGCACAGGCTGGAGCACCCCCATTGACCAGTCTGGAGCACCACAGCCAACAAGAAGGAGACAGTGAAGTGAGCACCAGCTTTCACTTTCTCTGCTTCTTGCCTGCTGCTGGCGTGTGACCAGCTGCCTTGCTTTCCTCCCACTTTGCAGAGGGGCTTTGCTGTGTGTCCCCTCAACTAGAAGACAAAGTAAACCTTGTGTTGCTTCTTGCTAGGTATCTTGAGAGTGAAGTGATGAGAACAGTAATTAATGCAGTCGGTAAGGTGAGAGGAGTCTCAGAAGTGCAGCTGTGGGTCCTTGGTAACCAATGATCTTCAGGAACATAAGTCAAAATAACTCTCCTCCAACAATTACATTTTTCCTTTACAGGAAATAAATACCTCTGACAGTAAAATGCAATAGGTGGTTAATTTCAAGAGAAATCACATTTAGAGGTTCAAAGACCTAGGGGGCATAAAATGAAAACACAATTCATTTCCCAGTCCATTTATGAGCCATTTCCCACGAGGTGTACACACAGTGTACTGGCAGGTTAAAATGATTTTTTTTTTGTTTATGTCCGGCTCTTAGGAAAAATGCAATTTAAAGTCAGATCTGAAATGTTTGAGACTCCAATCAACCTTCCTAGATACTTAAGAAAGCAACCACATTCAAGGATCTGGAAATGATGGCTCCTTGCACCTGTAAATTGGGCCGTGCAGTGTTCAAAACTGTGTAGCAAGACCCTGCTCATAAAAGAAAAAGCAGGGCCAGGAATCATATTTTGTTTTAAGTATGTGTGTCAGAGAGTAACCTGCTGTTTGTGTTATATGACAGTCCTAAAGAAATCAATGCTGAATTATTTGCCTTTCCATCAGAATGCACGTGTGCTCCATCAGAATGCACGTGTGTGCACTTTGTACATAGCTAAGTAGACACATAAACTCATATTATTGCAGTTTGGGGAAGATTCACTTCTGCTCTTAAAATGTTACCTGAATGATCTCTATCTTATTTTGCTTTCTATTACTATGATAGAGACCATGACCAAAAGCAACTTTAGGACAGAAGGATTTATGTCAGCGTATAGAACACAGTCCACCATCAAAGGAAGCCAAGGCAGGAGGTAAAGGCAGAAATCAAAGCAGAGACCATAAGGGATAGTACTTACTGGTTTGTTCTCCATTGCTTTCCCAGATTGAGTTTTTATACAGCCTAGGACTACCTACCTGTCCAGGGATGGCACAGCCTACATTGGGCTTGGTCCTACTGCATCAGTTATTGATTAAGAATGCCCCACAGATGTGTCCATGGGCCACTCTATGGCCTATGAGCATGTCTGTGGGACATTTTCTTGATTGCCACCCAAAATTTTTATACAGAGCAGGCCGACCTGCCTTGGTGATGCTACTCACAGGAGTCTATGCCCTTCTATATCAATTAGCAGCAATCACCATTCCTCAATGGCCTCTGCTTCCATTCTTGCCTCCAGGTTGCTACTCTGGCATTCTAAGATGAAAGACTATAATCTGTAAGAGAAAACAGACCCTTTCTTCCTTACATTAGTGCTTTGGTTACTGTTGCGTTCCAGCAACAGAAATCAAATGAGGACAAGTGTCTCATGTGTCATACTTCATTAAGAAATTTAATCCAGCTTTTGGTCTCTTGCTCTCTTGCTCTCTTGCTCTTTCTCTGTTTCCCTTCCCCACCTCTCTTCCCATTCCCTTCTCCCCTCTCTCCATGTGATCATGACTGGCCTCTACTCCTCTACTCTTCTATTTCTCTATTTTCTTTCTCTCTCTGCCTTTCTCTGCCTCTACCACCCTCTTAACTCCCCTCTCCATGCCCTGAATAAACTCTATTCTATACTTTAAAAAAGAAAGAAATTTAATCCATTTGATTTCCAAATAATAGGTGACTGAGAATCTCAGATCTGCATGTATTCCTTTTTGATTGACGTGAAAACATGGGTGTTCAGATCCACAGTGGGGTTGATGACAGTCACAGTTCCTTCACAGTGAGCCTGTCAGCAGGTGTTCTGGCTGGTTTTATGTCAACTTGACACAAGCTGGAGTTATCACAGAGAAAGGAGCTTCAGGTAAGGAAATGACTCCATGAGATCCAGCTGTAAGGCATTTTCTCAATTAGTGATCAATGGGGGAGGGTCCTATGTAGGTGGAGTCATCCCTGGCCTGGTAGTCTTGGGTTCTATAAGAAAGCAAGCTGAGCAAGCCAGGGGAAACAAGCTAGTAAGTAACATCCCTCCATGGTCTCTGTATCAGCTCCTGCTTCCTGACCTGCTTGAGTTCAAGTCCTGTCTTCCTTTGGTGATGAATAGCAGTGTGGAAGTGTAAACTGAATAAACCCTTTCTTCCCCAACTTGCTTCTTGGTCATGATGTTTTGTGCAGGAATAGGAGCCCTGACTAAGACAGCAGGGAATTGTTCCTATTACATTATCAATTCAAAATTGGAGTCACTGTCACCAAATTCTACTAGTATCTTCTAAACTGGTGAGACTGGGAAGTCTTCTTCCCAGCTGTCTACTCACATTAACCCTCCAGCACATTTGTTCCGTTTTAACAGTTAGGTGAGCCTGCTGCACCCGACCTGTATTTTTAGGCCCTGTGCACATATGATCACATTCATTTCCTAATTTCACACATTCCACAGGACTGAGAAAGTGACTGTGTAAGTTGTATAGATGTTTGTCAACTTTGAAAGATTGTGGGTTGTTGTGTCTTCTCCATCACCAGGCTTGTGGCAGATGTGTGACCTGTCCCTGTCCTGAATATCCACATGAGCCCTGCTTTGTGGAAGGGAGCTCTTTCTATGTATGGGCATTGTCAAGAATGGGACCTCCATGGTGGTCGTGTGAAAAAGAACTCCCTAATGTTGGCCATCCACAGAGGATGTGGGGTCATTTCGTCCAATAAGGAAGCAGAAGGCATGTGTCACAGTGCAAAATGGGTAATGTATTGGGAATCTCATGTCATAGTCTCTCCCCTTCATAAGGTAACAAGGGACCAAGCTCTTCCTTACTTTAGGAAGGCAATCATTGTGTCAGTAACAGAACTTCAAAGAAGGGGTCATGGGAGAAGCATCTTCAGTCACACCAAGAGGCAGCAGTGCTGTGGAATAGAGAATGCTCACAGTTATCCCCAGGTCCTCTAACTGGAAGCCAACATTGCCTTCCCTGTGCAGAATACTTGGAATGACACAAAGCTGTCTAGAGGGCTCACTGTGGGGATGTGTAACCAACAAGTAAACGTGATCAACCCTCACACTGCCTTCATCCTGGAGTCCCTGGCTGGAGCATGGGTTTTCGTCTGTGCCCCACCACCATCATCAAAGACCAGGTAACAGAGCTGTCTCCTCACGGACTAATGAGAAACAGTCTGAGGTATCAGTGTGCAGGACCAGCGGTCTCAGGCCACAAATCCTTTCCACTACTACTAAGGACAAAGGGGCCTGGCCAATCACGGCACAGAAGACAAGCCAGCCAAGTGCATGTGGACCTGCAGAAGTGCCTCTACAGGATGAAAACTTTACACTGCAGCGTGCAGTCAAGAGAGTTATAGTTATCAATGCCTACAGCTCTGGGATGGTTACAGTTACCAATATATACAGCTCTGGGCTTTTTGGCCTTTGGGATTAGAAAAGATAAATATTCTCCTCAGCATATTCTCAAAATCCTGGGTTTTCCACACGGATTTCTAGGAACTTTCAATCATCGTGTGCTTGATAGAGTCAAGGCTGCCCGAGGTTAGCCCTAGGACATGGCCTTCCAAACTGAGGAGACTCTGCAGGGATCAGTAGCCTCTGACTCCAGGGACTAAAGGGAGGGGCACTGTGAGGCTGTATACAGGTTATGGAGGCAGAGAACACAGGCTAGTGGAGTCCCACGCAGGGGGGCTTCTGAAGAACTCAGCAGAGGCAGAAACCAAAGACCTGAGCTGCAACGAGTATTTGCCTGAAGCGCATGCGTGCTGGGGGCACCATGTCTGCCTGAAGCACATGCATGCTGGGAGGACCATGTCTGCCTGAAGCACATGCCTGGGAATGTCAGACCTGCGTGACTTGATACCCCCCTTAGCCTCCTCGTAAGCAGAAAGGTGTGGGATATGCAAATAGATTTTCTGTCTTTGAACTCGGAGATTTGCCTGCCTCTGTCACCTGAGTCCTGGGATTCAAAGTATGTGCCACCACACTTGACAAATTCTTCTCTGGAATCTTAAAACTAAGAGTCTATTGCAAAAAAAAAAAAAAAATGATAGTGCTCCCATATACCCTGGGAAGATGAACTTCTGGAGTGAAGAGAACACTCAGGGCATGAAATCCAAAGGATAAAACACAGGCCAAGGGCTCATGATACCATGGTATGGAAGACAGGAATCAAGGAATCTAAAGGAAAGGGGAGATGTGCCTGTCAAAGGACATGCAGGTAGAGTACATACCCCAAACAGACTCACTCTTGTAGACAACCTATTACATCATCTTCTTATGAGTGACCACTCATGAGAGAGGTGATAGAACACAGGATCCAGAACAGAGAAGCCAGGGTACCTGAGCCAGTTTTGTAGAAAGATTCACCAGAGTTATTATTTCAAAATACAGTGCTAGCACCTTTGTGATATGGGAAGAATGAGGTCATGTATATTGAGAAGTCATTTGTCATTAGAGATAAAAAGTCCTTGAATGATAAAGGATGCATCCATAAAAAAGACCTGTCTTAGCTACCTTTCTATTGTTATCACGCAATACCATGATCAGAGTAGCTTACAAAAGGAAGAGTTATTGGGGCTTACAGTTTCAGAGATAGTCCATGATCATCAGGGGGGGTAGGCAGGCAGGCAGGCAGTAGCTGAAAGCTTTCCTCATCTACAAGTAGAAGGTGTTGTGTTTTTATAAAAACAAAGAGAGAGAAGGAATATGTCTGGTGGAGGTTTAGTCAGGTGTGGGGAAGGGGGTGCCTCTGTGGGCCCACGCTGAGACATTCCTTCCCCCTGAGGGACCAGCCACATGAAGGTATAGTATAGAATAGAGTTTATTCAGAGCATGGGGAGAGGGGAGTTGAGAGGGTAGAAGAGTCAGAAAAATGGAGAGAGAATGGGCAGGGGAGGNAGAAGGGAAGGGAAGGAAAGGAAAGGGGAGGAGAGGAGAGGAGAGGAGAGGAGAGGAGAGGAGAGGAGAGGAGAGGAGGAGAGGCCAGCCATGAGAACGAGGAGGGAGGGGAATGGAGAGGCAAGAGGACAGAGTGAGAGCAAGAAGGCAGAAGAGAGAGGAGAGAGCAAGCAGACCTTTTATACTGAGTTGGGCACACCGGGCTGTTGCCAGGTAACTGTGGGTTGGAGCCTAGACTAAGTGCCTGTAGAAAGCAGAGTGAGGACTAACTGGACCTGGCATGAGCTTTAGAAACCTCAAAGCCCACGCCCAGTGACACACCTGCCCCAACAAGACCATATCTCCCAATCCTTCCAAAACAGTTCCACCAACTAGGAACCAAGTATTCAAATGCCTGAGCCTGTGGACACCATTCTCATTCAAATACCATACAACCTCAGAGATTGCAAAACAGAGAAGCTGACTTTAACTTGGTCTCTGAACAGCAGTCAGCCTATGAACAATGAGCCACTTGCCTTAGATGTCCTCAGGTGAGGGTCGATGCACCTGAGCTCTCAGGCCTCACTTGGCCTTGCCTTTGCTCTCAACCCTAGAACTGTTTTCTTATGAAATATCCACTCTGCCAAACCTGCTCTGGCAACAAATAAGCAATTTATGTTTCTACAAACACAGAAAATTTTCCAAGAACTCAAAAATCTTAACTGTCTCCTGGCTGCCTGCCTTCCCATTGCTCTTTTGGATTTTTGTCTTGTGAAGTTCTGGCATGATAGCCAAAAAACTCATTGCCAACAAACAAGGCAATTCCCCTGTGCATTTGTTCAGGGATTTATAGCTCCAGGCTCAGGTTTAATCTACGTGGGTTGCCTTTTGTGTTGTATTTAGAATCCAGTTTAATTCTTGAGCATAAGAATCTCGGTTTTCCCAACACCATGACAAAGGAGAATGTCTTTTTCTATTGAGTCTTCTTTGGGGCCTTATCATAAATTGCCTTAGTTGGGGTTTCTTTTGCTGTGAAGAGGCACCATGGTCACAGAAACTCTTTTAAAAGAAAACATTTAATTGGGGCTGGCTTATAGTTTCAGAGGTTTAATTCTTTATCAACGTGGTGAGAAGCATGGTGGCACACAGGCAGACATGACACTGGAGAGGCAACTGAGAGTCCTACATCTGGACCTGCAGGAAGAGGATGTCACACTGGGCCTGGCTTGAGCATCTGAGACCTCAAAGCCCACCCCTAATGGCATACTTCCTACAAGACCACACCCAGGCCAACAAGGCCACGCCTCCTAATAGTGCCATTCCCATGTGTGCTATATGAACTTATTTCTGAGCTCTCTGTCCTCTTCCGCTAATCTATCTGTTTTAATGCCAACACCAGGCTGTTTTCATTACTATAGTTTTGCAATACGCTTGAAATCAGTAGTGTGAAAGTTCTATCTTTGCTTTTTTTTTCTTTTTTCCTCAAGATGAGGAAAAATGTGGCTACTCTGATGGATATGGCTACTCTGATGGATGTGGCTACTCTGATGGATGTGGCTACTCTGATTCTTCCCTGGTTCCATATGAATTTTAGTTTAGTGTGAGGAGGACACAGGAGAGGGGACATTGAGGTCAATGAGTCAAATTTTCTGTCCTGTGAGAGGGAAAAGTCTAGAAATCTGACGGGTTGTGAAGGCAATAGCTAACGACACCACATAAATACCCTGAAAGTAGCCATGGAAGCGGCTCAGCTTCTGGTCCCACCAAGAGACAACAGAGGTGAAAACTCTGACGCTCTGATGGACGTCATTTTACTCGTGTCTGGGTGTCACTTAGCATTTATATCTGAGTTAAAAGCAGCTAATGAGAGAGACCTATTTTCCCTAGTCTAACAAGCCACTCTTCCTCACCTATAGTCCCTGCCCCTAGGAACTGAACACATAGAAAATACCAAGTGAACAGGTTCCCTGTGTGGAGCAGAGCCTACGGTGTTTCCCTGCAGTTTCCAAGGTGGCATAGAGTTGCTGATGCCTGCAGAAGTCATCTCCCTAAATTGATAAGAACTTGAGAAGCAAGGACACCAACACTGCAGTTCTGAGAATGCCCTTGCTGGGGGCCAGGGATGCAGAAGAGAGTTCTACTCCCGGCTGCTTGTTGTACCTCACCCCTGCCTTGAGGCTACATCTGTGAATATGACCAAAAGTGAGAGGACACTTAGTGATTGGACCAGGTGGACTGGTCAGCTCACCTCCCTTCCCATGCCTTACCCTGCTTTCTGCTGTAAAGTGCTTTCTTAAAGCCCTTAGACTAGCAGCTTCACCATACCCTACTCCTGGGAACCAACTCCTGCTCTATGAGAGCTCTGCCCTCTTCCTCTCTCTTCCACATCCAATTAAGAGTCTGCAATAACTTACTTTCTAAAACAACTCATCCTCTGGGCTCCCAACATTGAATTCTTTAAGTTTGAGAGGTGAGAACCCAGTGGACACTGAGTGTAAATCTTGTATGAGCAGAAGCTGCATGCACCCTCAGTCCTAAGTTAAAGCCCTCTTAGGAGCCAAGAGGGGCTTTAACTTTCAGAGACACCCCAATATTTCCTATAATAATCTGGATAGTCTCACTGTCAGGAGAATCCAGAATAGCGTTGTTTGATCAAGTGTGTGCAGAGACTTCTCTAGGAAGACCATGTGAGGTCATGTGAGATCATGTTATAATGTTATCTTGCGCAAGACCAGATACACTGAAATGTCATGTTTTAGTCATGTTGCCAAATCTTCCTTTGATCCCCCCCAACCTTTTAAGAGGTACCTCCAAGTCTGTATCCTAGGACGATGGGCTGTGGGATCTGAGACTCAGACTCTGGCTTCAGGGTTGTCTGGGGAATGTCTCTTCTTCATCCTGCTTTCTGATGATGGCTTCTCTGACATTCAGTGTCGGTTACTGAGAATAATACTTGGAATTTTAATCATTATTTCTAGTGTGCTATTCACTGAACTGTCTTTGTCTCTTTAATTGCAGGCTCTGTGCCACAAAGACTGTTTCCATAAAGATTGTTCAGCTTTCTCTGCCTATTCAAACTCAAGGTACTTGGGCAATGGGGCTGTTTTGTTTGTTTTGTTCAATTTAATGGCAAAGTATTTTCTACTGTAGTTTTTTTTTTTTAATTATTGACAGCCTTCTTTAGGGTGATGGTGGTATTCACACTCTCCTGGAATCCTGACAGTGATCCATCCATGTGTCTCCACTGTGAATAGATAAGACCATCACCTACTGTACATCATTAACAAATAATTAACTATCTATTAATTCAGGAGGAGCACACAGCCTTTCCCTGCCTATCTCCCCTTTGCAAAAAATAAGATTTGTTTATTAATGTAAGCTCTTTCTCTGAGTCACTTGTCCCCACTCCTGTGCACTGAGATACTCTTGCTTGTGCTAAGGCTCAGGGGGCTCCTCCATGCACCTCTCTTTCCTTCCATTTTTCTGCACCTCTCTTAGGGCACTCTCCTGTGTGCGTCTTCCTGGAGTCAGACGAGGACCTGAAAGCTGCTGCTGGGCACGTAGGAAGGCAGCATGCAGTCAGGATACCACTTGTTGGTCTGATCTCTGGGAAGGTTTCCCAGCTCTTGCTCTTACATAGAGGTATGGTGGATATATTTGTCTCCCTTCCTAAGGAGCAAACTACAAGTCAAAAATCAGTTAGCAATGTTACCACCCTGTTATATCATGCCACACATTCTCAGAATGAAGATGGCAGCACACAGCAGCTATGGCTTGAAGTGTTTCCAAATGGCCAGAGCAGCCCTGGCTTTCACCCTGGTAATTTACTCTGCTGATTTAAATGGCATACTTCTGACCTTTTGTTTGTTTATTATTAATTAATTAATTTATTTATTTATTTATCCTGATCCTAACTTCTCCTTCCAATCCCTCCCTATTACCTCCCCACACTTCCCTTTCTCTTCAGAAAATAGGAGGTCTCCCAAGGATACCAACCTCCTTGGCATATCACATTGCAGTAGGACTAAGCTCATCTTCTCCTATTGAAGCTAGACAAGGCAGCCCAGTTAGGGGAAAGGATCCAACATCAGGCAACAGAGTCAGGACAGCCCTGTTCCTGCTGTCATGGGCTTTCTGACTAACCTCACTGTTGACTTAGATGACCTGTGGCTCTAAGTGGCCTTCTCCTGGATTCAGCGATGTCCATATTTGCCTCACTGGCCCAGTTTTCTGGCAGAACTGGAGGCTTACATATTTCAGCCATTCCCTTCCATATCGAATGCCACCTAGAGCAGACTTAACATATGCAAGGAGCAGCTCTCCTGGTTCAGAGCACCCACCCTACAGGGCATCTCCAGGCTCAGCAGCTCAGATGAACATATTGTGGCAACTGCTGCTTCTCTTCCTCTCCCACAGGGAGGCCCAGAGGCCCAAGCTATGAGTCACAACGCACAGAGAGCACACAAGAGAAGTAAAAGCTCTCTCTCTCTCTCTCTCTCTCTCTCTCTCTCTCTCGCTCGCTCTCTCTCTCTCTGTGAGTGTGTGTGTGTGTGTGTGTGTGTCTATGCTTGTGTGTGCATGTAAGTGGGTGTGTGTGCATGTGTATGGATGTGTGTGCCACCCATCGTTCACCTGAAAGTGTTCGGCTGGGTTTCTGCCTGCCCTGTGTCTATTCTCTACAGCAACCAACGTGACTACTTAGAAACTGCCTGATTACCAGCATCGTCTACCCATGTCCTCCACAGTGGGGCTCAGAGTGCATACCGTGATGAGTCTGCCTGGTCCCCTGGATTCGGTGGATCCCATTACAATCATTCCCCAGCTTCACAGCTGTCATGGCAAAGCCTGGCTTGGCCTCTAAGCCCTTCCCTTTATATCTCCACTGTCAATGCAAAAGCACAACTCTCACCTCCAAAGGCAGTTTATTCAGAAGCCAAATCTGAATGACCAAAGCCTGGGGACATAGATTTAGCTTACCCCAAATACCTTGCTCCAGTGTGGTAACAGCTTGATGAAATTTTTAATTATTTTTTATTTTCTGGGAAGAATGTAAATGTAGTCCCAAACTACCATGACTTATGCAGATGAATTTCCTGCATTTAGGGAAGTCCCAAGTGCAAGAGATGAGCCTCAGCTTAGAAAGATCACTTCCTTGATCACAGTGTCTCCCCTGCCAGGTAAACAGTGATAAAAAGTTTATAGTAACAGAACAGTCATAAGTCAAGGCACTTTTCAAATTCATCCATGGAAACATCACAGTGACACATCACAAGGAAGTGGGGAAAAGTCTGCTAGACACCCCAGAAACCAAGAGCATTCTCTGTCTTCTGCTCGGCTGAAAACAAGGGATCTCTTCCTGCACTCCATGGAACTTACCTAATGGTGGCAAAGATGCCATGTAAACACAGAGCAGAGCCATAAACGGCAACCAGGAGACAAAAGATGGCCAGAGACAACCTGCCTCTGGAGACATTCTAACCTCTCCTGAGCATCGCTGTTCTAATCAGCCTTGAGCAAGGGTCCAGAGAAGGTATGGTTCTCTTCAGGAACTTTCCACAGGAAAACCACAACCTTGCACCTATGGAGAACATGGCCTCCACTGCTGATGGCTATGAAGCTCGTAGCAGGCTAGGACATCTGCAGAGAGCCATGGCAGACCCAGAGAGGAGCAGAGAGCACAGCGGTCAAAGGCCTCCTCAGAGGGTAGGAAGCAAGAGAAACGGGAGAGCAGAAGGCATGAGACCTGCTTTCCCATGGCTTTGCATCTGCCAGACATCTCCAATAGAGGCTTGTGGACATCTAGGTATCCCCAGAGATATTCTGCAGACAGCTGGGACTCCCTAGACAATTAATACTGGCAGCCAGAATCTTCAGGAGAGCCTCGAGTGCAAACTCATTCAAAAGATGAAAGGACAAGCCTCAGGCCATCAGTGTAGCAATAAAGAGTCACACTATGAAATACTTTCTGTTGTCAAGAAGAACAAAATTATTAAATTCACAAGTAAATGGGTGGAGCTGGAGACAATCATTCTGAGGTAGTACAGACCCAGAAAGGCACAGCTCACAGTTTTCCCTTCATTTGTGAGTGTTAGCTTTCGAACTTCACATGTGCATACTTCATTTGGAAGACTCCTGGGGTCAAGAAATTACTAAGGGGCCATGAGCGTGGTGGGGGCTTTCAAGGGAGGAGAGATGGAGCATAGTGCTTAGAAAGGTCAGAGCACAGGAATGGAACAGAGCAAAAAAGAGGAGTAAAAACTGTGTGTGTGTGTGTGTGTGTGTGTGTGTGTGTGTGTGTGTGTGTGTGAGTGGGTGTGCATGTGTGTGTATGTGTGTGTGCATGTGTGTGTATGAGTATGTTTGTATGTGTGCATACACATGTATGTGCATGTGTATACTTGTGTGTGCACACGAGTGTGCATGTAAGTGTGTGTGTGTACATGTGTATGGATGTGTGTGCATGCATTGTAAAAGTGTGTTCAGGTGTGTGTGCATGTGTGTACATGTATGTGACTGTGTGCATGTGTGTGTGAATGTGTATGCATGTGTGTGCATGTGTGTGCAAGCATGAGTATGCTGGGTGTCTGTGCATGTGTGTGTGGCCATGTGTGTACATGCATGTGTTTGTGTATATATGTGTGTGTGTATGTGTAACTATGACTCTCTGTCTGTGTGTTTTGAAGAGAACACATTTAACACATTAAAAATTACTAAATACCAAATGCTAATAATAATCTCTTTTTTACCTTTGAATATGTGAGTGTGAGTTGTCTGAGTGTATGTATGTTTACCACATGAATGCCAGAGCCAAAGAAGGTAGGAGAGGGATCAGATTCTCTGGAACTGAAGCTATGGATCATTGCAACCCACGTGGTGGGAACATAACCTAGGTCCTCTGCAAGAACATTAGTGCTTTTAGTCAGTTACTTCTCCAGCCTGATTTGATAATGAATGATTGTTATATCAAATAATCAATGAATTTAGTATTGTAAAGTGATCTATTTGATATGTAAAATTAATATTTAAAATGTTAAAAGTGTTTATTCATGAAATATTTAAATGTAAATAGATTTGTCTATTAAAATACAGTACACATAAGTATGTGACTATATTGCTATCAAGGTGTAAGGTGTTGGCAGTCAAGTGTCCATAAGGGGGCTCTGAGCTTGAGTCTTCAGATGCCTGAACATGTCTCCTGCTGGTTGCAGCAGGTATTTGGGTGTGTGTTTGCTTTTGTGCCATCCTGCCCCAGAGGATGGCTTCTTCAAGGGGTCCCACGAATGCATCCAAACCCCTGACACTATGCTGCCAGACAGCAAGAGGGCTTCCTCTGGAAGGTTCCCAGACTTCAGGTCTTGGGGAGTAGTGTGTGCCCTTAGCATGTACACCCCACTTCAAGCAATGGACTAGGCCTCTCCTCCTCTAGCAACCTCCAATGAGCTTTTGTGATGGGAGAGCTCTCTGGCTGGATGGTTGTAGATGCCTGTGCAGTAAGGGAAACTGTACCCTGTCGCAGAACTGAAGGGAGTCTTATGCCTGTGAAGTTTTATGTGCGTTGATATCAGACGCAACATGGGAAAGGACATATACGATGAACAAAGGCTTACATAAACCAAACCTGTCAAAAAACAGAACAGCTTCACAACAACCCTTAGCAGCCAATTCCTCCTACTTGTGACCCCAAGAAAGGCATATGGGATCAGGAACAGCTTGAGAACTGTAGACCCAGTGGCTGGCTGCTGTCCTGCAGCAGGGCTGTCCCTTGGCTTGCTTCTCCATAAAGTTTCTTTGTCACTTTATAATCTATGTGGATGTCTCCATCTCTCTGAATAAGACCCCAAGAACCTAGAAACATTTGATTCCCAAAGTGACCCAGTAACAGGAGGACCTGCCAGGAGTGACCCAGTAACAGGAGGACCTGCCAGAAGTGACCCAGTAACAGGAGGACCTGGCAGGAGGAAAGAGGTTTTTAGAGAAGCCCACATTGCTACTTTTCACCTTCCCGGAAGTTCACAGCTCTTAAATGTTAACACCTTTTTCAAAGAAATGGATTTTGAGACAGGGTCTTCTTATACTGTAGTTCAGACAGGTCTAAAGTCATCAGGTAGCCCATGCTGGCCTCAAACATCCTGCCTTAGTCTACTGGATGCTACCAAGTTCTGAAAAATTCAATATTTTAAAAATCAAATTCTCTGTGCATGAATATTCTCCTATTCAGACAGACTCCTCAGAAGAGAGTGACAGATGGGCAGCATAGGAAACACGTTTTTAATAAAACTTCACTACAAAGACACAGAGAATGAACAGGGCAGAAGGGGGGAGCAGAAATGAGGCAGGTGGATGGCCATGAGTCTCCACCCTTTCTCTCTCTCTCTCTCTCTCACCTTTTCTAGAAACTAGAACCACTCGTGACTAACCAAGGGCCCTGGCATGTCTTTCAGGATGAGGAGGGACCAACAGTGCCAAGCCCCTGAAGTAGAGGAAAGACCGTAATGACACAAGCAGCCAAGAACACAGGGAAATTAAAACACTCCAAGACTCTTCTGGGACAAGTTGATACCTACCCACAAACCCTTCCGTAATTGAGTTTCATCTGGGTTATTGTCTTAATGTCTGCAAAACTGACTGGATGGGCTTCAGCAAGTAATGCTCAGGGGAATTTCAGACACAGAAAAGTAATGTTTGTACCAAGCAACCAGCAACTCTTAAATTCTAAAAAGGAATACAGGAGACCCTCCCAATTATGCAAACCAGCCGAGCCGAGGGAGTTCGGCTATAGTTCATTTGCATTTTCATTGCAATTTTCTTCAAACAGTAATCAGGTGAGAATATGCCTTATGGGCAGGGGAAAGACGTTTCGGTGAATAAAGATATAATAAAAAATATAGATACTCAACAGAGGCTGCTATCAAATTAAGGATAAAACTAATAATCTGAGGTGCAGGAAGGCAATTCAGAGGCCTGGTGAGAGCTCTTCACCCCGGCAGACCCTCCACTCTCCTCGTGTCTTGAACCACCAATGACAATAACATGTCATTAAAGCAAAATTAGATGTTAAATGCAGTTATCAAAAAGGGGAGTGTAATAATGTTATTCACACGGTGCTCCTATTCTGAGAATTATATTTTTAGCCTGACACATAAACCATAATGCTCTTCGGTGATAAAGCCAGAAAAGCACCTTGGAAATAACTTCCTTCTTTGTCTGTCAACTGAGCCCCCAAGAGGTCCTGTGGCCACCTGATATCAGGATGAGAAACTGTGGCAGGGCCAATGGAAAACACCCAGGAAGGAACAGCAGGGAATGTGGGGAAGAGCCTCCCTATACCCAATATACACTCCTTGACACATGAACCTCAGTACATGGCAGGTGTGTGTGTGTGTGTGTGTGTGTGTGTGTGTGTGTGTGTGTGTATGTGTGTGCACGTGAACCTCACTACAGGGCAGGTGTTTGTTTTGTGCTCGCTCTCTCTCTCTCTCTGTATGTGTGTGTGAGAGAGAGAGAGAGAGAGAGAGTATGTGTAAATCAGAAGACAACCTGGTGTCACTACTCCAGAGCTTCCCACCCTAAATCCTTGGGTCAGGGTCCTCCACTAATCTGGGTTAAGTTTAAGATGGCCAGCCAGCTTCAGAGAAATACTTGTCTCTTCCTCCCCAGTGCTGGGATGCCAAGGACTTGCTATCATAACTTGTTTTTTTTAATGTGGATTCAGCAGACGATCTCAGCCCCCTGCTCTGCATTCATTTTTATGTACTAAGACTCTCCCCAGCATGGAATAGCATTTTTATTTTGTCTATTGGAGGCCCTTAAATCCAGAAAACACTTAATGACCATCTTACAAGAGACATAAGGAGAAAATGGGTCTTATGTTGGAAGCTACTTCAGTAGCACTAAGTTAAGCGTTTCACCTTCTAGGAGCCTCCTTGGTTTGTTTTTACAGTCCCAGGGCCAACTATGCTCCATGATACACCAGTCCTCTCCCATAGAACCACACCCCCAGGCACTTACTGAGGGATTACAAGCAGATGCTCTACATTGAGCCACACCCCAAGCCCTGTCACTCCTTTACATTCCTCTGTTCACGAAGCAACATAGATGTTTGAAGCTGATATGGTTTCAGACACATCTGACACACCATGTACTAGGAAGCTGGGTTCAGTCTGGGTCTGGGTCCCAGCATATGATACTATCTCTGAGAACTGCACTAGAGAGAGATTCGGAAAAGCTTAAACATGCCAATACTGTACACTGTCCTCAAACACAGGGCAGGCTGGCTTCCCCTCTTTGGTGATGTTCCTCTGATCTAGTGACCTGAAGTGAGATACTTTGTATGGATTCTTATGAAGGGTTGAGTCTTCTGACCTGTGCTGGACAGGGGACCTCTGCACAGAAATCTTCTCAGGACAGACTTCAGAAACATGAGAATGGGATCATCGAATCCAGCCTGCTCAGCCCTTCCCCTCTCACAGATCCCAACCACTGCCCTACTGAGAGCACTGTCTGTGATTCTCTAACAAACAGACCTCCCATGCCAAGGTTTCTCACCAGAGAAGTGGGTACTGACATCTCCTTGTCTGGGGCATTTGTTACAGTGACAGGAAGCCAGCTAACATACTTACTTGCCACTAAAGAGCCTCTTCTCCAAATGCTAGGGATAGTAGACAGTACCTAAACAGGTAAGAGCCAGAAATACAGGGAGGGCTTATAAACATGAGCATTAGCTAAGCATGGCTAGCCTTCTCTGTGGGTACTGATCTCTAATCAATCTCATGAGGAACCCGAGAGGAAGTGGTGAGCTTCAGCCCAAGGAAGAGCATGCTTACCTCTACACAGAAAGGGTAGGGAGGCATGTGGGCTTTCCCAGAGAACAATGGCACCCAGCTAAAGGGACATGCAGTGAGGAAGGTTGACTCCTTCCTCACATTTATAAAACCCTGAGTGATTTGCTAGTTAAGATGTCAAAGGACATCTAGTTAAAAGAAAGAGAGATAGGAAAAAATGGAAAGTAGACCTGGGTCGGCATCCCATGGTCCAGTAGGTAGAGGCTTAATTCACTGCTGGTTATAAACTACATGAAAGTAGGGAAGGCATCTTTCTGCATAAGAAGCTGGGAGCATCTGGTTACCTGCCAAATATTATGTAGCAGTTTCCTCCCTAGATTGGAGCATTCCATTGTGCAGGGAAGCTAATCAAGAAAAGAAGCCACTCAAATAGTTTCAGGAAGTCCCTGAAACTGACAAGTAACACTAGGCCCCCTCCCTTCCCAAAAGTACGTAAATAGTAAAGATTACTGAGAGTCACTCCCAGACAAGCCACATAGCCTGAAAGAAGCAGACATGAGCAGCTGAGCTACCTGGAAGAGACTCAGATCAACTGAGCCACCTGGGAAGGGCACTCTCCAACCTCCTGAGTCATCTATACTCCGTGCACCAGGTTTCTAACCTCTCTGAGCTGTCACTCATCCTGAGGTGGGCTTTAATGATACAGCTGTCTTTGAATTATTTCTGCTCCTATATGTAATCTCTTGGCTATAAATAACCCCAATAAAACTCATTGGTTCCTGATATAACTGTCTTGTATGAGGCTACACCAGTGCCTGGCAAATATAGAAGTAGATGCTCACAGTCATCTATATGATGGAACACAGGGCCCCCAATGGAGAAACTAGAGAAAGTACCCCAGGAGCTGAAAGGGTCTGCAACCCTATAAGAGGAACAACAATATGAACTAACCAGAACCCCAGAGCTCATGTCTCCAGTGGCATATGTAGCAGAAGATGGCCTAGTCGGCCATCATTGGGAAGAGAGGCCCCTTGATATTGCAAACTTTATATGCCCCAATACAGGGGAATGCCAGGGCCAAGAAGTGGGAGTAGGTAGGTAGGGGAGCAGGGCTGGGGGAGGGTAGAGGGGACTTTCAGGATAGCATTTGAAATGTAAATTAAGAAAATATCTTTTAAAAAAGATAGACATATAGCTAGCTGGCTATCCAGCATAGCTTTGAATAGAGGCTCTCCGAACTCAGTGAGAGATCCTATTTCAAAATTTAAATGGAGAACAAATGAGGAATATACCTCTATCCCCTACACCAATATATATAAGGTGCATATTCCCCTACCTGCACATGTATATATACACATGAACCTGTACATACATACCGAAGAATATCATCACATCATCACATATTATATACCATAATAAAATAAAAATACTAATAAGTATTTTTAAATTAATTCTCATTATTCCCCTCTTAATTGTCCTCTTATCCCACCAATCCCACCCTCCTCATATTCATTGGCTCTACTTATTATTGCTATATAAATAAAATACGTAAACACATACACAAAAAAAAACCTCATTGGTTCACCAAGTTGGACTTTGGTAATATTCATAATTTGTTCTACCATGGACTCCCTATCTGAGGTGAGTAAATGTTCCTTCACATCTCCCTAGATAAAGGGTCACACAACACTAACTCATCTTCCTTTTCTACTGACATAGGCCTCAGCTATAGGCCCACATGGAGAAACGTACGTTAAGACCACAGAAGCATGAAAGTATGCTTCTGAACTTGCTTTCTGTTTCTCAAAGAATTAGTCATGATCCTTTTCTGACGAGATAATCATTACCTATTAATTTGAAAAAGTCATGACAGTGCCAAGAAGAACCGTAAAATGACCTATAATTACTCCCTGTCTTTTGTTTTTTTTTAAGTATGTATAATGGAGCTGGGGTGATGGCTGAGTAAGGTATATGCTTGCTGCCCAAGCATGAGGACATGACTACAAATCCCCAGGACTCAGATAAAAATCTGGGAATGGTGGTGCATGTCTGTTATCTCACTGCTGGGAAAGCAGAGACAGTAGATCTCTTGGGCTTCTTGGCCAGCCAATCTAACTGAAGGTTCAGAGAAAGACCCTTCCAAAGAGTAATATGGAGAGTAATTGACTAAGGCAACCAACACTGGCCTTTGGCCTGCACACTCATACACACACAGAGGGGAGAGAGACAGAGACAGAGACTGTGGATGTAGCTGAGTGGTAGAGCCTAGAACATGCAAGGCCTTAGATCTACCCTCAACAACCTCAAAACAAATGTATGTGCATACAAACATATATGTTATATGTGCATAATAAACCTATTTACAATAGTATGTGTGTAAAAGTGCATGCACAAAACGGTATTACTTATTAGCTTGGTCTTTTGTGCAAGTGGTAGTTAACATTTATATATATATATATATATATATATAAAACAATGTAATATTGTCTCAAGAGATGTAACTTGACCTGTTATCTTAGTTTCTTTTTCTGTTTCTGTGATTAAAATATTCTGAAAAAAATAACAAAGAAAGTGCTTATTCTTAGCTTACAGTTGAAGGGTGAAGTCCACCATGGTGGGGAAATAAGGGCAGCAGGAACTTGAAGCAACTGTTCCCATGGCACCTACAATCAAAGAGCAGAATGGTGGATGCATGCTTCAGCTCAGCTTCCTGTCTCTGTCCCTCTGGTCCAGGATCCCAGCCAGGGAACGGTGCTACCCACAGTGAGATGATCTTCCCCATCCATTAATGTATTATTGATAATTCCCCTGCTGGCAAGCCGAGGGGCTCATCTCCCAGCTGACTCTATATTCTGTCAAGTTGAAGGCATTCACCATCACATCCTCCTTCTTCCCAGGCCTGTCCCAACTCCCAACAACCATCAGAAGCAACTACCAGTGTGGATCTGTCATTAAGCATGCTGCTGTGACTAGAGATTTTCAGGGCGGCTCTGCATGCTTTTTAATGGGTGTTGTGTCATTCACATTACCAGATATTTTAGTGTCCTCAAACTTCTGTTGCAAGTGCAGTCATCACATGACCTTCACAGCACAAAGCTTACACACACACACAAACACACACACACACACACACACACACAGTCTACTTGTCTTAACTCAGTTTCTGTTTCCTTGTTAAAATAGTCTGGCCAAAAGTAACTTAGGGAGGAAAGGGGTTTTTCATCTTACATTTCCATCACTAGGCAAGTTGAGCTAACACTATGGTCTCCTCTACCCTTCCCCCACATAGCTCATACACTGTCTCCTTGATTCTGTATCTTGTCTCCTTTGGCCCTGTATGGTTGTTTCTGATCTTTGTCGCTAAAGGACACAGATGACTACATGATTTAGGTTGGACATATATTTTTATTACCTGATAAGTCATGAATTATTATCATAGAGGAACTGTGGTAGAGACCATGGAGGAATGCTGCTTACATACTCAATCTCAGGGTCATACTCAGCTACTTTTCTTATATAACCAACCTACCTGCCTAAGGATGGTGCCACCTGCAAGGGCCAGTCCCTCCTATATCAATTAGCAACCAAGAAAATGCCCCACAGACATGCAGGCAATTCTTCATATGAGATTTCTTCATCCCAGATATGTCAAGTTGAATGAAGATTAGCCATCACACTAGGTTTGAGGAGGAATAGAAAGTGGTGAAAGAAACTACTACACATAAGCACTTTCTAGAATAGCAGTTCATGTTGGCACAGCTGAGTGCTTATAGGAAGTGTTTACACACATAAATGCCTTTATGGGGACTGCAAGCACAAGCAAAATTCAGTTCCCAGACAACAGGAAGATCAGGAAAGGGCATCAGGCAGTGACCGATTGCTAGGATTTCCTTGCAGATGTCTGTCTTCCTCCCTTGGGTCCTGGAAGATTACTGCAGAAGACAGGTTGAAGCTCCCCTCCATCTTTGTTCCTCTCTGGGGGACTGGTTTCTGTCCTGGAAATATACACATTCTTCTTACTTCCTTTTATCTTGTCTGTGAGGTCATCAAGCTAACACCATGGTCTCCTCTACCCTGCCCCCTATAGCTCATACACTGTCTCCTTGATTCCTTATCTTGTCTCCTTTGGCCCTGTATGGTTGTTTCTGATCTTTGTCGCTAAAAGACACAGATGACTACATGATTTAGGTTGGACATACATTTTTATTACCTGATGCGCCATGCTTACCTTTCATTATACAAACCCCGCTTCTCTACAGAGCTCCATTACAGACTTGGAAGTCTTCCTCCCCTCAGTTTGAGCAACACTGTTCTTTGAGACAGAAGCAGGATAAGTCTGTGCTAGAATGTTCCAGGATACTTCCATCAGCTCCCTTAGATACAAAGAATTCTCTTGTTCCTCCAGTCTAGACCACCAGAGTGTGGTGTGTGTGTGTGTGTGTGTGTGTGTGTGTGTGTGTGTATACTCACTTTTAGTATCATTCCAGGTTTCCAGTGTGTTCTACAATTTAGTAATTATTTTACAGTAAAAATAAGAAAATTGTGATCTGAAATGAACCATCAGACCAGCAATCTTGCTCTGTCCCATTTGCCTATTTACAGAAACATACTATATCTATAACTATAGATACCTGAGTAATTCATTTAAAAATTAAAAACAGAAAGCCTCAGAAGAGTTGAATGTCATTAGAATTCCATTCATTTTCTGTTGCATTACAGAGATGACATTCCAACAGTGATAAAATTAGTTTAAGGAGGGTGTAACAGCACCCCTTGGTTAATTAGGTTAATCCATATAATTAGCTGATTTTCATACCAAAAACAAAAAAATAAGTTCTGTGGAGCAACAATGCAGAGAGCAATGCATCCTTGTCAGTGAGCTGTGAGCCCATTTTATCCCACAGGACCTTCTCAGGCACTGAGAATCCTATTGCCTTTCCCTAAGGAAAGTGTTTACCACAGGTTGAAGAGCTGCTACAGTTGGCTAAGTGCCTCGAAGACAGGTATGAGGATCTGAGTTCAACACACAGAACCAGTATGAAAAAAACAAGTATGATGGCACAGGATCCCAAATTTGGGGAAGGAGAGAAGGTATATTCCTAGGGATCAATGGCCAGCCATCTTGTCCAAATCAGAAAGCCCAAGGCCCATGAAAGATCCTTGTCTCAAAGACCAAGATGGACAGCACCTGAAGTTTGCTAAAGGTCACCCCAAATTGACTTCTAACATGTACAGTCACACATACGCAAACACACTCACATGAATGTGTACACACATCAACACATGGACACGTTAGTGCTGTGACCCTTGAATTCTCCTTGGCCCTTGCCATGATTTCCCCGACTTGTACTGTCATTTTACCTTATCACGTGAGTGGAATGTCCTTAACAAGCAGCATCCAGGGCGATAGATAGGTAGTAGAGACATCATTCCTGTTCTGTGCTGCTTCGGTCTTATTTGAGGCCTTCTTATCATATAGCAAAGCACCTCTTGCTTGAAAATTGTCACTAGCAGCTTTCGTTTTGTTAGGAGCAAGGCTATGGGGACATGACTGAAGTCTTTAAACTGAAGAAAGTTGGTTCCTAGTGAAACCTATCCATCAATGCTTCCTTCATGCACCTGCAGAGTTCTTGTGCTGGGCCACGTGAGTAAGATGATCACTTTCCTACCCCTGCTACAGACAGACCATTGAGAAAACACCAAAAGGAAGAATTTATATGGGCTCACAGTTTAAGGGGATACAGTCGACCATGGCTGGGTGGGCAAGATGCAAGGCGACTCCATGGTCCTGGAAGTGTATGTCTGGGACTTTTTTCTAATGACTTGGCAGAACAAGAAGCAGAAGGGGAAAGCTGGTCCCTTCTAGTTTTCCCCTTTCCCCCAGTCTGGAACCAGGAGTATGTGTATCCCGGTGATTCTAAATCTAGTCAAACTGGCCATGGAGATTCACTATCACAAAGTTCTGTGGGTCCCCACATCACCGTGCCCAATCTGGGCAATTATTGTCATACAGACATCTTTGTAATACTAAAGTTAGAATGGCCCAATAAAAATGTGGTGAAGAAAGGATTTAAAAGTCACAACCCATCACTGAGGGAAGTCAGGGTGAAAACTCAAGGCAGGATCATGAATCAAAAGCCATAGAGGAAGCTTATTCTCTTCAGCTAACTCTCTTGTATAGCCCAGACCCTGTGTAGGAGTGGTGCCACCCACAGTGGAGAGACATCCAAATCAATCCTTAGCCAAGTCAACCTCACACAGGCATGGCCATAGGCCAAGGTGATCTGAGTAGTCACTCAATTGATATGCCCTCAAATGATTCTAGGCTGTTTCAAGTAGAGAGATGAAGCTAACTAGATAGTTCTTAGCTAACACCAAGAAATTAGAATTTCCACAGAAATCTCTTGCTGAGATGAGAAGAAGGCTGAAGTCTGACGCTAGGCAGAGGGCTAACTTGTCTCTCAGCAGAGATTTTGCACATGTCTGACAACTTGTCACACCACCTTGCAGGAAAGACTGGAACCCAGACAGTGTAAGTCGAGGATGTATAGGGCCACACTAATGAACTATGCAGATCTCTTACTTTCTTACTTCAACCTACACCTCCTGCCTGAACCCTGAAGATGGGCTCATTAGGAGGGGTCGTGGGATTTCTTTGTTTCCTTCCTCTTCCTGATTTGGCCACAATGAATAACCTCCTTTTAGGTTGCTTTTTACTATTACTTGTAAGTTTCATGGGCTTATGGAGAGTAGGTGGCCTAATCTAGCTTGTTAGAGGGCTGATTGGGCCCAGATCTGGCCCTAACTCCAGTCCAAGCCCCACACATACAATTCACATGGAGTATTTAAGGGGCAAGTGACATGACTTCAGCCCTTTCTCCAGGGTGAGCAGATGCTACCCAGAGCTGTGCCCATGTCTTTCCATCAACTTCCAGAATAGGACTGTTGGTTTACTGGATTCTTTTCATCCTGAACTCTCCAGAGGGCATCAATCTTAGCATGCTGTTCACACTTATCGGCTCTGCATTTATCACTACTGGCACACGCCAGGTATCCTGAATCAAGTGTTGAACAGATCCGTGGCTGCAGTGAGTCTGGAAAAGCTTTGCAAGAATGACTTAGAGCTTCTATCAAGCCAGTTTTTCATGTTTCCAAAGGAAGAGGGCCCCAGCTGGGATATTTTTTTTTGAGTACAGAGAAGCCTTCTGCCCACAGCAATGATGAATATATTAGCCAATTTGAGAGGTGCATGTTTGACTGTGATGTTCCAATTATGAAGAAGTGATAACAAGCAGAGTCAATCATGCCACAGCCGTGCTTTCCCATGCCTGCCCCTGGCAAGCCTCGGCTCTTGAGTACAGGGAAGCCAAGGGGAGGAAAGGAAAGGTGTGATTGCACATCTGGGAGTTGAAGCGCAGTGAAAACCTATGGAAAGTTAACTACCAATTAAAAATAATTTGTAAATGCCAGATGTGCAGATCAGACAATGAATGAAGTTCTAACCGGGACAGAACAGGGTGGGCTGAACCTGCAAGAATCAATTTCAAATGAAGTAATTCACTAGGCTTCTCTTGTTCCCGACTCATGGGAATGAAGGAAGTATTCCTTTCACCATTTTTTCCTAGTCCTACATTCCACAAGCACCCTATTGTGGGAGCAGAGCACAGCTATCCACTTACGTGGGCACCTTTTTGCATGGAATCAAGAGATTTTAGCAAGTGAATGTTTCACAATCAACCATTAATACCATATTGTTCAAAAATAATGTTAGCACAATAAATTTTTTAAATGTAATGTTTCTTGATTACATCTTTTTATTAAACCAAGTGTACCCACAAATACTGAAATCATACATGCAAATCAACTAAAAACACAAAAGCCTTAGAGCAGAATGCCGGTGAATTTTGATTGAGGAAAGACCTTCCAAAGCAAAAGATAAAAGAACTTAAAGGAAAATATTAATAAATTCAGCTGTTTTTTAAAAAAAATTCCATTTTAATCAAAACTCCACCCAAATTAAAAACCATGCATCAAAGCATATGAAAGCAGTGTTAGGAAAAAGAAGGCCACAGAGGAAATTGTCCCAGTATGTCACTATGACCTTGAATAATCTGTCACCACTGCCTGCCACCTCTCCCACGGGCCACAGCAATCTCTCATCTATCACCTCACAGTTCCACGAAAGTCAGCCATGATGGTGCCCAGTGTGTCCTTAACTTCCTTGGAATAGAGCAAGTTTTTCAGTCTGCTCCGGGATCAGCCCTGCCCCTGACCCGATGCTTCCCCAGTCTTCATCTTCCTTGCCTCTCTCACTGAACACCCCTCCATGGCTCTAAAACCCCTTCAACAAGAGCATGCTCCTTACTTCCTCTTAGTTCGAGCAATCACACCCAACACCTCACATGGCCAACCTCTTACTTCATCTTTGGACTTCAGCCTCAAGGTGACCTATCACCCTGGATGCACTTCTTCCACGTGCATCTTTCCATCTCCTTGTCTCCACCTTGAGGTGCCTTGCTTACAGTTACAGCACTGCTCCCAGTCTGTCTACGCCACGGGACCACCAGCTCTTCCAGGGGCATATGCTCTGTGATTTGTTTGTTGTTTGTTTGACACTCTGCCTATGTGATGGTTCATATATGCTCAGCCCAGGGAGTGGCACTATTAGAAGGTGTGGTCTTTTTGGAATAAGTGTGTCACTGTAGATGTGGACTTTAAGACCCTCATCCTAGCTGCCTGGAAACCAGTATTCTCCTAACAGCCTTCAGATGATGATGTAGAACTCTCAGCTCCTCCTACACCATGCCCGCCTGGATGCTGCCATGTTCACGCCTTGATGATAACTGACTGAACCTCTGAACCTGTAAGCCAGCCCCAATTAAATGTTGTCCTTATAAGAGTTGCCTTGGTCATGGTGTCTGTTCAGAGCAGTAAAACCCTAACTAAGACACATGTACTCTGCATTTTGTTTGTTGTTTGTTTGTCTGTTGCTCTGCCTACAATCCAAAACATTTTCTAATGCACAGAGAACTTCCAGAACTTCTGAACCAATGAAATGATCTCACGAGTGTGATACGAATCAGTCATCGTGACTACTATGGAAGAATGTATGTGTGTTGTCTCCTCTGACCCTCCTGGCTCCTTATCAGTGGAATACACAGGTGTGACATTTTACAGGTATTCAGAGACTCACTCTATACCACTGATTGTCATAAGCCTACTGTAGATCAATTTGAGCCTTAATCAATAAGCACATACTCTTCATCAGTAGATGCGTCATATCTCTACATCTATAAAACATACATGAGGACAAACATCCATACTTCCTTCTTTAAAAGATTTTCAGAATCTGCTTTCATTCTGAGTGGTTCAAGGCATGGAGCTATGTGCCAGCTAGAATCAGCTGCATCTGACTTGGTATCTGTTAACCTGTGCACAGGACATAGTGCCTGAAACAGGAAGTGGAGCTGTGGTGCTTCACGGGCACATTCAGACCATTCTCTTGAATGAAGGTTCCTAAGGGCACACTCTGACCTGGAGATTGCTTGACTCACAGTATGTCGGGATGCTAGAAAGATACAACATTGTCTGAAAGGTGTCCGTCATCCCCTAAGGGGCACCTGGAGAAACATAGCCTAGTCACACCTCCTAGGGAACATACTAGCGGTAATTCTAGGTGGATGTGGTAGCTGAGAGATCTTGTCTATAGAATCCTTTAGGCAAGATATGCTCGGTGTTGGAGATTTAATGCCACGTGATTTCAAGTTGACCCTTAACCTCGAATGTCTGTATTTGGAGATAGGGCTTTTAGGAGAAGCCATTAAGGTTCAGTGAGCCAGAACAGTGGCTGTGCTATCCAGTAGGATTGGTATCTTTGGACACCAGTGGGATTTCTCTCTTTATGAATGGGGGAAAGTCTGCGTGATGACACAACAAAAATGGCGGTCAGTCATCTGCGAGGAGAATTCTTACTAGCAACCAGCCGGGGCACCAACTTGACCATGGCCTCTCTGGGCTTCAGAAGTATAAGAAGGAAATTTTTACTTTTTAAGTACCTGGCCTATGGAACTCTGTCATGACAGGCCAAAATAATTAAGATACCTTATTGGGTAGAGACTGCCGATGGCCAGCCTTGTGTGGTAGCTTCTGGAACCTTGTCTCTAGCTGCCATGCAACCATCCAAGTAGAAACAAAATTTTCCTGACTAAAATAAGTGTGGCTATATGATATCATTCATGTTTTAGTGTACAAACTGTGGTACATTTGGGCCACTGCATCCAGTGGTGCCCAGGAAGACCTGAGAGTAGCATCCTGGGACCTGTCCCTGGTTTTCTATGATCACTGAGTAGTAATACTCAGATCTTCCTAGGGTCGGCTATGAGATGCCTCTAACATGTTACTTTAGAGTACTAAACCTTGCCTCAATCTGCAAACAGAACTCAACAGTAGTTTAAGTAACAGTAGTCAAGACATAGTGAAACTCTAAAATGTGCCAGGCACTGTCCTAGGGATTGTGTACATATTATTTAAGCCTTCCGGCAGCTTCAATATACCATCGCAATTTTTTTTCTCTTTATTAGATATTTTCTTCATTTACATTTCACATGTTATCCAGAAATTTTCCCTTACCCTTCCGCATCCCCGCCCTGCTCCCCTACCCACCCTCTCCCACGTAATGGCCCTGGCATTCCCCTGTTCTGGGGCATATAGAGTCTGTATGACCAAGGGGCCTCTCCTCCCAATGATGGCCAACTAGGCCATCTTCTTCCATATATGCAGCTAGAGACATGAGCACAGGGGGAACTAGTTAGTTCATGTTATTCTTCCACCTAGAGGGTTGAAGACCCCTTCCGCTCCTTGGGTA